>PVIU01003664.1:0-140663 GCA_004026605.1 Ondatra zibethicus
AAAAAAAAAAAAAAAAAAAAAAAAAAAAAAAAAAAAAAAAAAAAAAAAAAAAAAAATCTCTTCCCATAAGAGGTACTAGGCAGGTCAACATGACTAAAAATGAATGAGTGAGATAAATACCCCTAAAAACACAGTTAATTTGTGGGTATGCTGAGGTAGATAAGGTTGTCCCCCTTCCTTGACAATAGGGAAACTAGAAGGAGAGGTAGGCCCCCAGAATTCCCTCAGTACCGAGTATGTAGCTCTGGTGTCCAAGAGAAAGAAGATGGGCCATCCTGATACCATGACGTTTACCCGTGGCTCCCTGTTACAGATGACGGTTGTGGTGGGGTCAAAGGAGCCCGGGCAGCCTCACTCATCCATGGCCAGACCTAGAAGGTCAACTTGGGAATTTTCTGGGTTTGATGTCTCTATGCCACTATGTGCATGAGGACAATCGACTGCCCAATGTCCTTCCCTGTGGCATCTTGGACAAGGTCTCGTGGGACCAAGATGAGGATTAGGGCATGCTCAGGCCCAGTGACCAGCTCTACCACATTTGAAACACAGGCCTGGCAGTTCTCGAGCCCTGGGGGTCAAGGGAGCGGGACAGACAGCATGGATGTAGTGGTCTGTTGCCTTGGCTGATCAGAGGGCTGTAGTTAGCACGTGACAGCGATGATTGCAGGCTTTGTCATTCCTCTCATAGTACACCTTAAAAGCCAACTCTAAGACTTCTGCCTGCTGGGTCAAGGGGTCTTTCTCCAAACGTCTAAGTTTAGCGTTAATGTCAGGGTAGTATTGAGAAAAAAATGAGTCATGAGTAACTGTCTGCCTTCTGTGGTTTCTGGATCTTAGTATATTGTAACAGGGCTTTAGTGAGGCATTCCAAAAATGTGGAAGGATTTTCCTCCATATCTTGAGTGACCTTTGAGAGCTTATTATAGTTTACTGGCTTGAGGGCAGCCTTATGGAAACCTGCCAGGAGGCAAATCAAAACACAGTCTCTAGCTAAAATTTCACCTGGAGTGTTATAGTCCCAGTGTGGTTCCTGCTCGGGCCCCCAGAGGGTGTGTTGCATGTGTTTGGTGAATCTCATCTGTATGTAGTCTGGCCTGTTTCCAAACTCACCTGTGCTCTTCAAGAAGTAGGTTATTAGATAGGATCATATAGATATCATGAAAGGTGAGATTATAAGACTGGGTAATATATTGGAATTGTTTTATGAAAGAGATTAGAATTAGATGTATAGGACCCCAGGTTTGTTCTGTATAGGAGAGTTTTGAGAGGGAGAAAGGAACATGTACCCTAACCAATCTATCTATGCTGGCCACCTCTCACAACGGGAGAACTGCAGCTTGCTTGACTTGGTCAGGGTTGGGTTCCATAACAGCACGTGAGCATGTGGGAGGAGGGGTAAAGGTGGGTGCCAGAGCTGGGCGGCTGCTGTGACCAGGCACCGAGAGGAAGAATGATGGAGTAGTGAGTGGGGTGGAGAGAGGGAGCTGATGAGGGCAGTGGAGCCTGCATAGCACGGGTGCAAGCGGAGGGAGGTGGCAAGGCAGTGGGAAGTGAAGTATCTGTCTGCTAAGGTTGGGAAGGTGTAGATTCCTTAGCAGGGTCCAGAGCAGGAGCTGAAGGAACTGGGGTAGGAGCTGAAGGAACAGGGGTAGCTGCCCACTGAGGTCAAAAAGGCAGGGGTTTATTAGCTGGCTCCAGAGCGGAAGTGGACTGTTCTGGTTCAGATGGCATAGCCAGGAACATGTGAGCAGACGAACAACTTGCAAGGACAGAAGGCTTGGGCTTAGAGCTCAGACAGTAAAAGGCTTGGGTATAAGAAAACTCCTTCTATTTGCCTGTGCACTGACAGTAGTTAGAAAGCTCCTGTAAAATATTGGGATCAGAGGTGCCGTTAGGCGGCCACTTTAAATTGTCATCTAAATTGTAACAAGTCCACTTTTTTGAACAAAGATGGACAAGTGTGGGAATCTGTAAGTAGGGCATTAAGGTCTGGGGTTTCAAGGCCTCTAAAGGACATCCCAGGGGGGAGGCTGTATTGATGGTCTTGGATGGCTTGCTACCCATAGCTGAAACTGTGAAAACCCACTAAAACAGTGACACCACAAGGCTTATAGGGGGATGTATCACCTCTATAAGCAGGGCGTAAAACAGCGGCGAACACTACAGGGCTTGTAGGAGAGTGTCCTCTACCTACAGGTGGGTGTTAGAGCCTTACTGGCTCTGGTCGGGGCGACTTGGAAGCCAGTGAGGCCATGGCAGGGGCTATTGATGAGTGGTCCAAAAGAAAAGAAAAAAGGAGAAAGAAAAATCTGAGGGACCCTGGGCCCAAGTCGCAGGAGGACTGACCCTGGGTTGTCCAAACATGATTTTAGCTAAGGGAAGCAATCCAGAGATGAATGTCAGAGAAGGGCTCAACTGTAGCCTTGAAGGCTTGAAGTTGGGGGGTCTGTCCCCCCATTTCTAGAAATACCAGAAGATTTCCAGGAGCACAACGGTCAATTCCTCAGGTTCAGAGAAATGGTTAAGCTGACCAGAATGGGGGAAACTCACCAATTGAAGCCGGTGGTGTGCATAGAAATTGTGTTTAGGCAGATGGAACACGTGGTTGTTGTTGTGGAAAAAATACCTGGTTCCGGATTTCAGGTGGGAGAGCATCCTGAGTCTCACGATACCAATGAAATTACCTGGTGTGAGTGAGAAGAAAACATGGAATACACGACAAACCCGCTTAGGAGTTTATTAGAGGAGGCATGTACAGGCCTGGGGAGGTCAGTGTGTAGAGAGAGAGATGGTGTGTCCAACTTTTAAAAGCTGCCTAGCATCATACACATATGACGGGGCTCACAAATGCGCACAAGGGCTTAGCTGTGTTATGCGTGGATGATGCAAGCAT
Source organism: Ondatra zibethicus (assembly GCA_004026605.1). Lineage (NCBI taxonomy): Eukaryota > Metazoa > Chordata > Mammalia > Rodentia > Cricetidae > Ondatra > Ondatra zibethicus. The sequence goes on from PVIU01003664.1 coordinate 2,894, forward strand.
GTATGCATGCAAGGGCTTAGCTGAGTCATACGTGGATGATGCACCCACACATGTGCGTGGGTCATGCAGGGCCCCAGGGCCATTAGGCACTTCTGCTTCAGGGCTTGTCTGCACATGCATGACCCCAGAACCCGGAAGTATCAACCTTATTGTGGCTGAAATCATAACACTTTAGGTTTAGGTCCTGTGTCAGGATCTCCACACTTATAGGGATATGTTATCATGATGATTAATCTTAGTTTACTCATTGCATTAAGAAATGCTTAGAAAATTGGCAGAGTACACTTCTGGGCATGGCTGTGAGGGTGTTTTCAGAGGATGCTGGCATGCGAGTCAGTGAACTAGATTGGGAAGACCTACTCTGAATGGAGGTGGTATGGTCCAAAAGGCTAGAGGAAATGGGAAATTCAAAGCAGAAAGGGGAAGCCTGTGTCAACACATACCAAGCCCCCCCTTGAGTGGATGCTACTTTTATCATTGCTGATCCCCATGAAAATCAGAGCCCACTTTCTGCAGGCTTTGAATATGAGCTTACGCCAACCACTTTCTAAGATCTCTCTGGCCCTCGGCTTCTGAATGCAGCTGTATAATGTGCCTTCTTGTTCTGAAATTTCTATTTCTTAGACCAAGCATCCCCAGCTCCCTAGCCAGCAGCCAGGCATTGTAGGGTTATTTTGCCTTAGATGTTATAAACAAATCTAATACATCTTCTTTTAATTGAGCACACATCTGTTGGTTTTGCCCCTCTAGAGAACTGTGACTAACAGTTGAAAGTTTATGAGTTGTGTCATAAGCCACCTTTTGGGGTGACTTCTGCCATGGTCCAGCCACGGCGGGTTCATATGTTCCAGGGTAGAGGTGTGAGGATTAGGAACATTAGGTAGAAGAAATAGTGTTATGAAAGAAACACAGAGACACAGGATAGTACCAGGAGGGCAACTCAACAAATACTGAATGCTGAGTTCACCTGCATTTATTTTCCATACACTTTTATACCCTGATACAAAAGCAGAGAGGAAGAAGACATAAGACTGCTTTAACATGACACAAAGGATATCCAGAACAGTTACTTGCTTCAATACTTGCGACATCAAGCCATTATTTTCTGAGTAAATGTATTTGATATTGGGGGTAGGAATATGCAGTGAACACACCCTAAACCAAGTATCCTGTAGGCAGCTACTCCCTATATCAAACCTCCTATCTTAAATTGAAAGAGCAGGAATAGGCTTGAATTCTCTGACCTTTGGTCAGGGTGGAGGGGATCCACCTCTATGGGCCATCTTAATGTCCAAAATATCAAATAACCATACCCTAGGTCAGGATATCTTGTTTTGTAGATACACTGGTGTAGGAGGGTCCTTCTGTATTTGGGTTGCTTTTATTGGTTAATAAAGAAACTGCCTTGGCCTTTTGATAGGGCAGGACTTAGATAGACAGGGAAAGAGAACAGGATGCTGGGAAGGGGACAGAGTCAGAGAGAGCAGCACGCCATGAAGCTCCCAGGTCAGAGACGCTGAATCTTTCCCGGTAAGCCACGACTAGTGGCGACACACAGATTATTAGAAATGGGTTAGTTTAATATGTGAGAGTTAGCCAATAAGAGGCTAGAGCTAATGGGCCAGGCAGTATTTCAATGAATACAGTTTCTGTGTAATTATTTCGGGTATAAGCTAGCCAGGCACCGGGCATCGGGAGCCGGGTGGCCGCTGGGACCAAAAGCAGAACAGCGTGCCTCTTGCTACAATACACCTATTGTCAACAATTTTGAGAGAGTAAAAATGAGATGGGACTCTCTGACCTTCAGACAAGGTGAAACAGGCTCACATCTGTGTGTGTGTCCCGGTAGAGGTGAAATTTTAATATCATGGTACAGATGTTTGGATCTTTTACATCTATTAAAGAAAGACCCCCACCCATACATACATACTTAATGATTAGATTTTATCATGGTGGCTAATGTTCTAGATAGGTTTGGTTAAAAGTCTTGACTTCTTGAAATTTTTAAATAATGATCTGGTCATTGTGATGCACAGTGATAATCCCAGCATTCATCCAGCTGAGACAGGAAATTGAGAGTTCAAGGCTGGCCTGGATAACATAGCATGACTCTGCCAAAGCAAGGAAACATTCAAAGAAATGGTTTCCCTTCTGACTTTACTTGGCGGTTCAATATTCCCTGTGGCAGTTTGTTTTTGGCCTGCATTCCTGGCAAAGGTTCTCTGTAAGTGAGTGATGCTCTCACTCACGTGGTTCCCAGAGGCCATTTCTCCCCCATGGCTGTCCCCTTTCTCCCATCTCTATGCCTCTGTGTTCCTGGACTGCCTTTGCTTTCTTTGAAGGGAAATAAATAAAAAAGTTTTCCTTTTGAAGAACAGGAAGGCCACCTTTGTTTCTTTGTCATAAAAATGTTTTGTGAGAGAAGCTTTACAGATACCTACTAATGAACAGGAACTACAGTGTCAGCAGGGCAATAATAATCTACTAGGTTTTCCTCAAACAAAATGTTAGACTTCTATTATGAACTGCTGTATCCTCAGATTCTCCGTCTGACTGCACATTAGTCAAGGACAGTGAAAGAGACCTCTTTAGAAATGGATAACTTCAAAGAATCCATTGTATTTAAAGGAGGCTCAGGGCCAGGGAGATGGTTCAGTGACTAACTGCATTTGACATACCAGCTTGATGACCTGAGTTTGATGCTTGGAATCCACACAAGGATGGAAGGAGAGAACCAATTCTACAAAGTTGTTCCCTGACCTCCTCATGCAGGCTGTGGCATGTGTGTGCCCTCAAACACACAGCTTACACTCATAGGCAAACATGTTCCCACAATAAAATTAAAAATGAAGAAGGATGTTTAAAAATAATTTTGCTTATTTCAAAATTTTTTCACATTTCTTCCCAGAATATTTTAACTGTATGGATTTGGAATCTATAAGGAGAAATTTGTATACTGTTATTCTTTTTTTAAAAGATATGATGGGGGAAGGCCAGTCCCATGAGGGACTCGGCAGGTCAACAGCAGGCCCCCCGAGGCCTTGGTGGGGTAGCAGCAGGTGGGAGACCAAGGCAGGTAAGAGACAGGCAGATATGCCATGCAGAGAGAGAGAGTTTGGGTATAGTTTATTTAGTGGGTTATGGAAAGGAAAGGGAAGGAGAAGGAGAGAAAGGAGAGAGAGAGAGACAGAGAGACAGAGAGAGACAGTAGTTACCTCATCAGAAGAAAGAAAGAGAGTGCAGGTTGAAGGTCATGGAATATCTGCCTTGGTGGAAGGGGGGTTGGGAGTGGGCAGGGCTTGTCTCTTAAAGGGACAGGATAATCATTGCTATTCCTTGGTCCATACACCTGTCACCTGATCTCCTGCCTTCATTTTCACATGTCACCCTTCCTGTGTATGCCTGCATGCCCTGGGGAAGAAAATTTATCTGTGGCTGAATAATTACTCTCTTCCCTAGTACAAAACTCTGTCATAATATAATACATTCCCATCTCCATAGTGTAATGTCCTCTCGACTATAATCTTCTGGACCCTTCTGTCTTTTCTGTTTTGTTGTTGTTTGTTGTTGACACAGTGTCTCACCCTGTAACCTAGGCTCATCTGGAGCTTACTATGTAGTTTGGCTGGGAACTCATGGCAATCCTCCTGTCTCAGCCTTCTGAGTGCTAAGATTATATTTGAGTCACAGGTTCCACTCCAGACTGCCTTTGAACAAGTGTTTCAGATAACTATTTGTTGAACACGTGGGCTATGGGGATTATCTAGGCAGACTTACTCTAATCTCAAGAGCCCACTAAGAGCAGCCGGTAGCAGAAGTCAGGAAGGTCCAAGATAGAAGGCAGTTTGACACAGCAGGAACTGAGAGCAGCTGGAACAAAGCCCCTCCACTGCTACAACGGCAGAGAACTGGATTCTCCCAGGAACCCTTGAGCTCCAGAGGAAGCAGTTGATACAGGCCAAGTCCTCCAAGTAAGATTTAAGTAATCTCAGCTTCAGGAGTGAGGCCCTAAGACTCTAGCCCCACCCTGCATGTTTCTCGCCCACACGATGATGAGATAAGCAGGAGTTTAAAGCTGTTGACTTTGTCCAGCCACTGGAGCGTCTGTTGGATGCCATTTTCCACTGTGCTACACTAGGCGTCCCCACAGCCTGGCGGGACACAGGTCCTTCTGCATGCCTTGTGAGGGTGGAGTGGTTTAGAGGGGTGAAGGAATGTGAGATAAGCTCTCACCTCTGCTAACCACACCCACACCCACTATTGAGCGAGTGCTACAAGGTGGGCCTTGTAGCTGGATGCTTGCCTCCGGTACTTGCTTTAATTCTCAGTGGCCACAAGCTATGGAGAGTTTCTTTATTTGACAGGTGAAGAAATGGTGACCTATTATGGGAAGTGAGTGGTAGGAGGTGGTGGTGCACAGGTTTAGTTCAGTTGTGTGACCCCCATGGCTCTGTGCTCCTAATGTTCTTGTATTTATTGGTGGGGCTAGTAACAAGTACTGTGGGCTGAATGGCTTAAACAACAGAAAGTTGCCTCTCGTTTCTGCAGTAGCAAGTCATAGATGATGTTTGGAGAGGTCAGTTGCTTCTGGGGACAGTGAGAGGAGGATGTTTCTCTGATTCTCTCTGGCTTCTTGGAACTTGTTGATAATCATTGCTATTCCTTGGTTCATAGACCTGTCACCTGATCTCCTGCCTTCATTTTCACATGTCACCCTTCCTGTGTATGCCTGCATGCCCTGGGGAAGAAAGATTCTTCTTTCTATATGAGTACAGATATGTGGGATTAGGGCACATACTAATGACCTCATTTTATTTGGGTCAACTTCCAAGATCCTTTTCCCAATGATCATAGTCACAGACTCAGGGAGTAAGGACTCAATGTGTTTGAGCAGGGACACATTACAGCCCATCATGAACCTCAAACTGTGGTTCTTAGTAAAGGCAAGAGATACATTGCTTTTTGCAGCTGTGCATTGCCTTGCTCCATTAATCCCCAACTTGAAGATTGGTATCAACACCCAAGCCCTCAGAGAAGGATGGAGAAGGGAACCCATGTTTTCTTCTCTTGGCCTCTCAGGCATTCTGTTTCCTATCACTCTATCCCATGCCCATAGGCTGTTCTGGTCACTTCAGATGCTACAGAAAGGAAGTTACCAAATGCTCCTGAGAGAGGTCACCCTGATGGCCTTTGTGGTCCCAGTCCTACCTCTGCTATGCAGGGCTGAGGGTAGAGTGACTTCTGGTTGCCTATAAACTGGGAATAGCTTCAAAGTAGATGGGGCTCCCTAGGAGGAAACTGGACTCTGGACCCAGGTCAGACGTCAGGCAAACATTAATGACATCACTTGACCTTCCTAGAGGAGGTCCTGTTAGTAGGATACACCCTATTGTTTGTTCTCTCTCTATTGCCAGCCAGGCTGGAAGTACATTAAGGACTTTATATTTAAATTCATACGTCATTTTCGTTGTCAGAATTTTATGCTTGCACCACGTTTTGCAGTTTGTAAAGCATTTTATCATGTGACCATTGCTAAGAAAGCAATTTCCTTCCATTGTACAGGTGGACAAATGGACCTGTTTAAAGGCACCCAGTATTGGCTCTAGATCATATTAATTTTGCACTTTTGGCCCTCATTCCCAGGGAAGAGAGGTGGAAGTTCTCAGTTGTGGTGAGTGTTCCTGGTCAGAGACTAGGAAACACACACACAGAGCAGGCTGGAACTAGGGGCAGGCAGGAATGACTGGCCCTAAATTACAAGGAGTTGAAGGGACAGTGTTGAAGGAGACCGCTTGTTCATCCAGGCCTCCCAGAACCGAAATAACAACACAGAAATTGTTAATTAAATCTCTGCTTGGCCCATTAGCTCTAGCTTCTTATTGGTTAACTCTTACAACTTAATTTAACCCATCTCCATTAACCTGTGCATCACCACAAGGTAGTGGCCTACCAGTAAAGTTTCAGCCTGTCTGTCTCTGGCAGTGGCTCTATGGCTTCTCTCTGACTCCACCTTCTTCTCAGCCCTCAGTTTAGTTTTCCCTGCCTGCCTAAGTTCTGCCCTATCAACAGGCCAAGACAGTTTCTTTATTCACCAATGGTATTCACAGCATACAGAGGGGAATCCCATATCAGGACAGCAAAGGCTTGAAATTTGGAAGCTAAGTGAATTGGGAAATTGATGACACTAGATGACAGATGACCTCAACCCAGCTACATGCAGTGGCAAAGCAGCTTCACTGCAGGTAACTGTCACTGCACTATACTGAAGGGATGACTGGCCTCTGGGGATACCCAGGTAGAGGGCAGCATTGACTCCGTAGTTATCTCACTGTGTCTTGAAACAGGTGGCTTGCTATGATGAACCAAAACCAAGATCAGATAAAGGGTAAAAACATTAGCTGTGTATATGATGGTGGTATAACACGGTGGTATTGACCTCCTGGCTACAGAATCAGCCACTAACCTGATAGGACTGAGGTAGAAGACTTGTACTTTTCAGTAACCCTCCCCCACCCCACCCCACCTCTAGCTCCCTCTACCCACCTCCCCTCCAGGATCTTGACATGTATCCCAGGCTTACAATCCTCCTGTCTTGGCCTCCCAAATGCTTGGGTCTCTGTTAACCCAATTGATCTAGAGTAAGACCACTACCACAGTTCCAAGCCAAATTTGAAGTAAACTTTAGTTAAACAATGGCCAGGTGGATAGGCTCTGGCCAGGTCCATACCCAGGTTCCTGGGAAATGACCCAGAATCATGGCTTGCAGCGACTTATGAAAGAAAACCCATAATTCATTGTGTCTCCCATCAGGTCCAATCAGGGGCAAGCATACATCCTGACATACCTCCAGCCTGCATCCAATCAGGAGCAAGTGTACAGTAGATCCTGACAATAGTTCCTGCCTGTGTTAACTCCCACCCACGTGTCAGCAAGCACATCTGCTACAGATGGCTTGTGTATGGGAGGGGAAACACGTGGCTGTTATCTCCCATAAACAACAGCCTCCAACATTTCAGGAACTGTCTGTCCTTGGGCCGGGGCCTTGCAGATCAGAGGCATTTTTGTTTCACGGCATAGTAATTAAAACTTCCATGTAACTTTGGCTTTCACAGTCACATGTGTGCACCACACATGGTTCAGTCCCATTGCCAAGCCTGCCCTGAGTACTGTATTGGTGTCCTGTCAACTGGTTGATGATGAGGAAACCCTATCAACCAATCCCATCTAATTAAGGCGTGGCTACCTGCAGCGGAGGAGGAAAAACTGGGAGAATTAAGGTGCGCGCCCTCTCTGCACAGTGCCCGCCGGACATATAGGAAGTTGGACCTCCCACTCTTGTAGCGTGAGTTTTTTCCCATTATAGTCATTAAAGTATCGTTGTTATTCTTGAACTGGCCTAGTTATTCATCGTAGTGACCTAATTCATTACACTCGGTGCCCAACGTGGGGCTTATAGAGCCTCTTGCGGCTCTGGCCATCTGCCGCTGTGCAAGCCCCGCCTACCTCCACCCCCCATTCTTCTGAGGCTGGTGGGTGGATCTTCCACCTCCTCCAGCTTGCACTCCCCCCCTCTTCTGCAGAGGTGGCTGGTGCCTCTCTCTCCTCTTTTCCCTTCTTCTCCCCCTCTCTCTTTCCCTCTCTCTCTCTTCCTCTTACCATTTCCCTTCCATAATCCACTAAATAAACTCCCTCATGAGAACTGCCTTCCTCCTCTTATATCTTTAAAAAAACAGCAACTTCTTTGTGGGATCCAGGCCTCCCTTCCCTTCTTGTCTGGAGCTTAGTCCCTTTCCTCATGCGTGGGCTACACATAGGACAGTGTCACTTCAAACTCCCATCTCTGTTGTTCTTCTACTGAGCAGGATATCGCCCTGAAGCTGGGTGCTCCAGACTCCCAAAGGCCTGAGGAGGAGCTCTGAACCAAAGCAAAGGGTGCCTGATGGTTGGTGTAGAAATCACTAGACAGAGAAAACTTCTTTTTTTTTTTTTTTGAGGTTTTGAGTCTCTTCCAACAAGCTTGTTATATTTTCTTTCCAATGATTCCGTTCAAGAGCCCTATTACCTGGTACGGCTTTCCCATCATATTTACGAGGAAATAGAGGCCCCATGGTGTTAAATAACCAGCCGTTGGTCCCATGGTCAGAAGCAGAGGTGGAGTTTGACCTTCTACGTGGGACTTAAGCCAGAGACTGTGGCTCTCACAGTGGCAAGCACCTAGCAAGCTGGACTGTCTTCTAGATACCAGGAAGACATTGTCTAATCCTGAGAAATGACTCTCATTGGGCCACCATAGCAGATGGCAAACAGACTCAGTAAGATTAAGTGTCCTGCCTAAGGACATTAGCATAGAAGTGGTAGGTCTCAAGAGGAGTTTGGAAGGTCCACAGAAGGCTCTCTTCCTCCAGTCTTCTCTGGAGCAGAGAGGGAGCATCAGGAATTTGGTACTTCACAAAACGTTTCCCTAGTGTCTCAGTGCCCTGCAACAATCATTGGTTCTGTTGAGATGTATCCAGGGCAACACGTGTCTCCTACCTTCCGCACACAGCTTTGCACTGCCGTCTGCCCTGAGGCCATCTCACCTCATGCTTGTATCCGATATTTAAGAAGCCTGGGACTGCTGTGTAAATCGCTCACTTAGCCCCAGGCTCTCATTCCTTTATCCACCCCCACCCCAACAACAACTCATACTTTACACATCCTACAACCCTTCTTTTGGGGCCCCTGGACCACAATGTCAATCACCTGTCAGCACACCTGCATTTCTTACCTTACCATTTCATGCTGGATGGTCTCATTACCTGTTTGTATTAGTGTTCTGAAAGAAGGCACTACTGGATAGGACAAGCCTTCGTTTTGTGGAGTGATTCTTTGCTACGAGGCAAAGAATCACTTTGCTATGTAGTGTCTTTGGACCGCCTATCTGGTGAGTACCCGTGTATTCCCTAGTGAAATGCTGATGGCCCTAACTCTTCCTGCTCCCCCATCTCCCCCTTCCTCCTTCCCGCCCCATGACCCTTCCTCTTCTGTATCTTATAATCCTCTCTAGTAATTATGGTATTCTATCCAGAGGTTCCTACCTATTCAGCCTGGAGAAAAGTAGGCATCTTCCTAACTCCTTATCACTGCTTCCAGATCATTCTGTGTCCCTCCTTCCTAACAGTTTCAAGCAAGCTGAAAGGCAAGTTATCAGAATCTTCCTCCCAGTCCCCACATCCTCCTTCTAACTCCTTGTAGAGTATGAGCTGGCTCTTTGTGATCCTCACCAGCCCCGTCCTCTCTAATACTTGGGGATTGTCATGTCTACCAAGATGTAGTTGAAATACCCTTTATCTCCAACTTCATCTTTAGATACTGGTTCTCAGTCTGACTCTAGATTGTACCATTCAGGGACAATAACCAATCAAGTCAGTTTCAAAAGTCCTAGTTTTTGATCATCCCTTTGCTTTCTTCCAGTTCATTCCCTGCAAGCTCTGAACTTCAATAATTCTGAGTGTACCAGGGTATTTTTTAAACTTTCCCACTCCCTCACATTGCTCCTAGATTTATTGGGGCCATGAGGGCATTCCTGAATGGAATAAATCTCTTTGGAGAGGTGAGGGTAGGGTTTTGTTATGTAACTAACTGGCCTGGAGCTCATGGCCCTCTTCCAGCCTTAGCCACAGATGTGCTAGGATTATGACTCAGGAAACATAACTGGCTGCAAATCTTCCTTTCCAGGGGTTGCTCTCTGGCCAGGCATGCTCATGCCCTCCACAGAGCATTTGCACTTGGTATTCTATCTTGCCCCCAGGCATCTTATGTATCTTCCCTCTCCCATATGCCTTTTTAAAAATTCTACCCTCCCTTTTGTCCTCTCTGCTTCTTTAATTTTATTCTTCACTCTCCTCTGACCCCCTTTTTCCTCTCCTTAGCGTTCTCGAATTATGTTTTGGAGAGAAGTTTAATTTCCAAGGCATAGGAAAAACGAAATTGTCCCCTTTCCTGAGTTTCCCTTGAGCATCTGCACTTTAATGAAATAAATGGCCTGGAGGAACCTGGTTTGTGTGTAGGTCAGGTGATGGGTCTATCGTGTCTAGGCTCCCTATCCCGTTGTTTGGACTCTGTATCTCTCAGGGATGAGTTGGGCTGGGAAACTTGGCACTAGCCCATTGTCCCACACTGCTTATGAAATAATTGACAGTTGAGCTCAGAGACTTTGAAGGAGGAGGAGAAACTCCTCAGTGCTAAATCATGAAGCTGGTGTAAAGCATAGCTCTCTTCTCACATGCCAACTTTAATTTCCAGGAGGTGGATGATCTAGGGGAACCCGGTTTTCTTTCTCAATAAGTGGACCCAAAACAGCTGTAGGTGGTGGAACCAGGGGACCAGTTTTGATATTTCATGTTGAACTACCAGATTCTAGTGGTATTTGCTGAGCCGCTCTAGAAGCGGGATGAAAATGACGTGACTTGGGTTTAGGTCACACTTAGGTTAAGCCTTGGTGCATATTTTTGCCTCTGGAACCTTGAGTATATTACGTGACTTCCTTGTGCCTTAGTGTCCATCTCTGCCAAGTGATAAGATAACTGTATCTTCCTCGCTGAGCTGTTCTAAGAACTTCATCATAGCGATGACAGTGATGCATGAGACTGATGCTGACATGAATCTGGATGCTTACTGTACGCCATATGTGCTGTTAAATGTACTCAGTGGGGGCAATGTAGAAAAACGCTTGTTGTATGATGGGCACTAGACACATCACCATATCATTCTGCTCATAAATAGATACATTCAGGGCCAAACACTGGGACTGGATAAGCACTCAGGAGGCTCATTCCTGGACAATACAGATTTTCCCTCCCTTGGCAGCTACAGAGTGCCTGGAGTTCTTCATCTAGGCGTCAGACTTTGTGAAATTTCTTTCATCCCCATTGGCATTTTGACCAGTGCAGTCATTGTTGCAGGTCTTGTTTAGGCAACCACATAGTTTAGATTTCATGGGTATAGCATCCCAGTCATGTCTGGAAGGCACTGTCTCTCAGCAACCTTTTTTTTTTTTTTTAAACTTTCCCATACCTAGGCTTCCTCAGAGCCTTCCACTGATGGCTGTTCCATCATGGCTTCTATTCTCACACTCACAAAAACCTAGGTGAGGGGCTGGAGATGGGCTCCATCAGTAGGGTGCTTGTTTAGCATTCCGGAAAACCCTGGGATTGATCATTTAATATAAATTATATTGGTAAATTGCCATGTCCTATAGCTTGTTGAAAGTGGACTCTTGAAATACAGAAGGCCCTCCTTTGTTTGCTCTAAAACCCCTGTGTTGGGCAGGCTGGGTCTCTGGCTGTGTAACAGGGAGAGGAAAAACCAGCAAGCAGATAAGGGTATTAAACATATTGTGTCCTTGAAGGTAAACCATTTCTTATACAGGTCACCATCATTTACCCCATGGCATAAAAATGCTTTCAGTAGGAATAGGGAATGGAAAGTTTGTACAGAGCTAGAGAACTCACTCAGGGTCCCAGCTGACTGCCGCAGTTTCCCCAGTTGATTTCTGATAGTTGTTTGCGAACCCTTGATTTGATGTTACCTTTGATTTTTTTTCTCAATTAGTCTGCTCCAGTCATTTCTATTGGATGTTGTAAATTAATTTAATTTCATGATGTTCTCTTATATGTTGCTTCTACCTATCTGTGGTGGTTTAAATAGAAGTGGCCCCCATAGGCTCATATATTTGAATGTTGATCATTAGGGGATGGTACCGCTTGTCAGGGATTAGGAGGTATGGCCTTGGAGGAAGTGTGTCACGGGGAGTGGGCTGTGGGGTTTCAAATGCTCAAGCCAGGCCCAGTAGCTCTCCCTTCCTGCTGCCTGCAGATCCAGATGTAGAATTCTCAGTTACCATGTTTGCCTGTGTGCTGTCATGCCTCCTACTGCTAGGATAGGGAACAAAACCTCTGAAAATGTAAGCAAGCCCCCAACTAAATGCTTTCTTTTTTAAGAGTGGTCATGGTCATCGTGTCTCTTCACAGCAACAGAGCTGACTGAGACTCACTCACCCTATCTCTCTATCACTTGTTATTTATTCATTTACTTCTGATTGTCATGTACTTAATACCCAATTCTGGAAACATAGCTATTACAGATTATTCTTCTGACTACACGGAGTAGATCCCCAGTACCACATAAAATTGGACACAGTGGCACATATTTATAATCCCAGCCTTCAGAGAGTGAAGGTAGGAGGATCAGGGTTTGAAGATCGTCTTTAGTTACATAGTGAGTTTGAGGTCAGCCTAGGTTACAGGAGACCCTGTCATAAAATGAAAATAAACCCAACTCCCAACTAGAAAAGGAGGGATGGAACCCAGCACTTAAATACTTCTATGAGAAGTAATACAGTTTTTCTTCACATTTGCTAGACTGAAGCAGGCCACTTGGCCACATACCACTTGAATGTGACAGGGAAATGTCATCCTTCATACACATATTCTAGACAGTTGAAGTATCTGAGAATGGCCTGATGGGGAATCTCTGTCAGCCAATGACCTTTAAGAGGTGGGACCAAGTTAGGGGTGTGGCCTTTTGGGTGCCCAGATAAAAATGCCGGTGGCCTAGGGTTCGCTCTCTCCCTGTGGTTCCTGTGCTACACAGCTGAGCTTGGACTTCTCGTTCCTGTTTTGTGAGTTTGCCCCTTAAAATAAAGAAAAATATAATTGAAATATCTTGTAGCTAGCCTGGTATTTCTCCACTCGCAGTAATTCAACAATGGCCTAGTGACTGTGGAGCGTGGTGGCCTCCGAAGGTCTCACTCTACATGCAGGGCCTCACCGAGATCTTGCTTGTGCAAAGCAAGCAGCAAGAACTATGATGAACTGGCCTCTTGTGTGTGTGCACGCGCACGCTCATATGTGCACACATAGTTAGAGTCTTTTTATGTATCTTGGACTAACTTAAAACTCCTGAGTCTTCTGTGTCAGCCTTGTGAGTGCTGGGATTATAGGCATGTGACCCCATACCCAGCTTGCATAGGATAGATATTGTGCCAGGTATTCTCATTCATATATCAATTAACCCCTCAGGAAGGAAGACAGTCATCTCCCTATTGTGATGGAAACTGACGTCATTTTCTGAAACTTACTAGAATGAAGGATAGCATGAACATAATACATCTAGTTTTTATCAACTAACAAAAAGTCCTGCAGAAAAGGAGGAGGGCACTAGGAGATAGCAGACTTATTTCTAGTCCGTTTCCTTAACTTTTCAAGTCTGAGAATGTGTCGGAGAGCAAACACATCCTGAGACAGTTGGTATTAGTTGCTAGACAGCTCATGAAGGCTTTCTGAAAGAGTAATACAACTCGTCCACAATGTCTGGCCTGGATAGAGGGAAAGGGCAGCATGCGGACCAAGTCCCTCTGCAGGCATTTGTCTGCCATGGTGTCACCTGCAAAACAAGGCAAACACAGGTAGGAGCCAGGCCAAGATGAGGGGGCCAGAGCTTCTGTTTCTAGCTGCAAAGATTCCAGCTGGCCACATGCATATCATATATTCATGAAACTCTTATTTGTATGTGTGGAATGGGCTTGACTAAGCGAACCCAACAGATTGAATAATTGCTCTGCAGAGGGCTGAACTGGAAGCCTTTGACAGGAGAGCTCAATCATGTAGAACTCCGAGGTGCCGGTCACCCCTGTCCTAACAATCGGCTGGGAACTGGATGTGCTTCTCCATCTCTAAAGTGGAGGACTGGGTTTTGTTGCCTGGGGTGATAACCTGGGGAAGCATGACTGTCAAAAAACAAACAAACAAACAAAAAACCCAACCATATGTTATTGTTTTGCTGGCAATTTGGGGAATGTAAACTGTATTTTTTCTTAAAACACACTAGGTATATCGATCAGGATTTTGGCTGGAAGCGATGGCATATTCAAGGAGATAATTGAAGCAGTTTTAATAAACATTGTCTTTACAGAGGTTAGGTCAAGATGAAAGGGGCTGAGCAAGGCTAGTAAGACATTAGGGACAAGCAGTAGTGAGGGAACACTTCCACGGCCAGCCTGAAGACAGCAGGAGGAATAGGGTTTGCAGGGAACCTGTGAATGATGTCACCAAACACGGGGGCTAGTAAAATGAGCCACGGCTAGGGGAACTCAGCTTTTCTCTTCTCTGGTATCCTGGCAGAGGGCTTGAAATCTGGCTACTCAGACCTGGAGACAGACCCCCTATGGCCACACAGCTAGGCAGGAAGGAGTAAATAATATCAGAGATATCACCAGAGAACAAGGAGAGAAAGGAACACTGGACTACAGGAACTCATTTGTCTTGTTCTGAGTTGCACACATTACCAGCATTTAGAGGTCAATAGTATTTCAACCCGTTTTTCTTGATCTAAAATCCTTGGAATTGCATAGATTTGTTGTTGTTATTTGTTTGTTTTGTCAGTGATGAACTAACGTCTCCTTCAATTTAAAGAGAAGTCCCTTGCCAACATATTACTTTTTCTGTCGAGGTAGAATGGAGCAGCAGCTGTGAGTTATCTGATGGTTACCATATGAGGCATGGCTCTGTCTTCATCTCTACAGAAAGTTCTTTGTAATACATTGGCCTGGGACCTTGTGCACAGCCCATGATGGTGAAGATTCAAAACCTGCCTTCCTCTAGAGCAGTTATTCTCAACTTGTGGGTCGTGAGCCCCTTGGGGGTCTGCACATTAGATAGCCTGTATATCAGATATATAAATTATGATTCACAACAGTAGCAAAATTATAGTTATGAAGTAGCAATGAAAATTATTTTATGGTTGGGGGTCAGCACAACATGTGGAGCTGTATTAAAGGGTTGCGGTATTAGGGAGGGGAAGAACCACTGCTTTAAAGCCCTCTGGGTAGTAGAGGAGTCTTAAGTGACTGTGTGTTGTTTGCCATGAGTGTGTACATGGCCCTGTCAAGGACCCCAGTACCGCAGACCCACCAGAGTGGTAAAATATGTGCCTGGTCTTTGTGCGAATGTTGACAACATGCACAGGAAGTTTCAGCCGCAGCTTCCTCCTGGATATGTGCAGCCTGAGACTGCTCTCCCCTAGCCCTTCTGCTGAGACCAGCTAAGCGCGCCGCCTCCTTGTTCAACTGTACATGGTAGAGCTGTCGTCTCCTCCGTCAGCTGGACACAGTGAACCTGCCACCCTAGTTCAGATGTATAAGAGAAATAGACCGAGTTTCTGGGTTCCTGCGCCTCTGTCAGAGTGCTTGGCCCACTGGATCCCAGGTTTCTGTACAAGTGTCTGTGTGTCTGTCCTTTTTCCATTCTCTGTTGTCTGCGTTAGGTCAATCACCAAGCCCTACAGAGCACAGCTCCTCTCTTTGATAACAGAGGACACTGGCTGAGTTTGTGCAGGTTTTTTTTTTTTTTTTTGTAGAGCAACACAATAGAAATGATGTTGAGGAAGAGAAAGAGGAGGACCTACCTTCATTTAATATATTACATGTGCCAGGGTGCTAAAGTTTGAAATATACACAATGGCATTTAATTGCCATCAAAATCCCAAGGAAAACAGCACCATTATTTCCATGTTAACAATGTGGGAACAAGTTGAGAAAAATTGTAACCACATAACGATTAGGTCATGCCAGATGAAATTGCCAATATTCAGTCATGTTTGATGAAAATGTCAACTTCATATGGTTCAGTTTTGTGTAATATATTGCAGGATCAGCTTTAACATCAAGAGCAAGCTTGTTATGACTAAGCTAATGTGAGTGACCAATGAAACCTCTAGAAAGCAACCGAAGTATTAAATAAAATAATCTTCTGTGACGCTCACAAAATGTTCTTTTTGTGTGTGTGCTAATTTAATTTTGCCTGTCATTTTTTACTCCCTGAGGACAGCAGTGCACAGCTGTCTGAACAGATGTGGCCAGTGAGACCGGGAGGAGGTCTGCTGCCGTTGACTAGATCCCAAGGACCTGGAAAATTCCAGCTTTGTCATCAGAGCCACCCCCCCATGCACCCCTACTTCTGTCTCTTGGGGGTTTCTCTGCCTTGCAATTCTGGGACAGTCTCTCGTGTCTAGAACAGAGGCGGGTGTTATGAGCATTAGGTCTTCCCTGGTTCCTAAGACCCTTGATAGTCCCGGAGTTTCACTTCATCAGCAAACGTGTCCCTAGAGTTGAAGGGCAGGAGGGCTGGGGAGGTCAGTGGAAGGGCGGCTGCCTTGTCCTTTGTGTTAGGTGGATATATGAGCTGGCTCAGTTTGCAGGATTACTTCTGGCGAGGAGATTGATTTGAAGCCCTCATCTTTTTAGTTGGCAGAGGGAAGAACTGATTCCCTGGTGGAAGGGTGTGCTGTTTGGCTGTGGTCTTAGGGCTTGGGGGTGACTGCATGAAGAAACTCTGCCTCTGAAAGCAACAGTATAGGACTGCCAGATTTCACAAAGGAAAAGGTCAGGCTTGCAGTTAAATTTGAGTGTTAGGAGTTTATACTATGCAACATTTGGGATATATTGTTATTAAAAATTGTTGGTTGGCTAAAATTCAAGTTTACCCCATGCTTTGGTTTGAACAACTCCCTCTGTCAGCCAGGTGTGTTGTCAGTGTGGCAATAATAACAGCTGAGGTGATTGGGGCTGAGGAAGCCATGAGGCTGCTCCTTCACAAGTGATGGAATCAAGACCCATACAAGGCACTTGTCAGCGGTGTTCAGTGAGCTCGCCTTTTGCCTTGTTAGGCTATAGTCCTAAGAAGCACCAAGGAGGCACCATATTGACCCATAACCCATCCTGCCTGTGTCTTGATCTTGGGCTCCTAACCTGCGGAGCTGAGGGACATAAACATATTTTTTTATATATATTGCTCAGACCACAGCATTCTGTTCCAGCATCGCAAAGCACTCTTCTAATTTGCCGCGGCAGTGAAACACCAGGACCAAAAGCAACTTGGGGAGGGAGGAAAGGGTAGATTTCAGTTTCCATTTCCATGTTGAAATTCATCATTGAGAGAAATCAGGGCGGGAGCTTGGATCAGAAAGCATGAGGGGAAGGATGCTTGCTGGCTCTCTCTGGCTTGTTCCCTGGCTTACATCCTTCTTGTTTTCTTCTGTGACCTACGCCCACCTGCTAGGGAGGCTGCCCACTGTGGGCTAGGCCCTCAAACAGTAGTCACCTGAAAGTGCCAGCGCGCACTTACTGAGCCCAGAGTCCCTGCAATCGTCAGTCGAGATAACCTGTTAGACACAGCCGTGGTTACAGACCACTCTGATTCCAGCAATCTCACGAGTGACTCTAGAGTGTGTCAAGTTGACAGGAAGAACTATCCAGAACAGATGTCTTGACCTCCTAGATGTAGTAATCTTAGAGCGGGGCACTTTTGTTCACCCTTCAGACACAACGTCATAACGTATGAAAGCCACATATTCAGACTTCCAACAGAGCCCTGTGCATCAAATGAACCTAGGCATAAAGCTCAGTCCCACTATTTTAGTGAGTAAGTGAATGTACCTGGGTCATTCACCCTCTCTAAGCCTCCATTTCTCCTTAAATAGAAAACCACAGCATCTGGTTTAGGGCTGTGTTGGAGGGTTCGATGAAGTTACATACTGTATGTTACACTGCCTAGCATTTGCCACCATCAATAGCACAATTACTCTTTTTATGATTGAGATGGGACAGGGGCAAATCTCTGTGTGCTCTCTCTGCTCAAACGAGCCTTCAACTTCAAGACTTCAAGTTACAGTAGCCCTGTGGACCCAGAAAGGAATGGAAAAGAATGGCCTCAAGGAAAGACAACCTAGGGCACTGGCTGTCAACCCTCAGTCTAGAGAGGCTCTTCCTGTAGTGCTCAGCAGACAGCATTCATTGAAGAGCCAGGTTGGCTCCCCTACCCCTTTCCTGAAAAACAGAAAGAATAAGAAGTCTGAGTTATAGGTGAGGACAGTGGGGGCTTTGTGGTAGAATATTATTTTCAGATGTGTTACATTTGTCTGTGCTGTGGAACATTTGTTTTAATGATGCAAAGATGGGTTGCATTCTTTTATGTTGCGTTTAACTCTGTGAAGCTGTGATTCTTTGTCTAAAACACCTGATAGTCTAATAAAGCGTTCAACAGCCAAAGGATAGGCAGGGAAGGCAGCCAGAGAGAATAAGTAGAAGTAGAAATCTGGGCAGAAAGGAAGAAAGAACAAGATAGAACAAGAAGAGGAAGACATCAGGGGCCAGCCACCCAACTACACAGCAAGTCATGGAGGAAGAAATAAAGAAAAGTATGCAGGCTTGGCGGTGGTGGCGCACGCCTTTAATCCCAGCACTCGGGAGGCAGAGGCAAGCAGATCTCTGTGAGTTCGAGACCAGCCTGGTTTACAAGAGCTAGTTCCAGTATAGGCTCCAAAGCTACAGAGAAACCCTGTCTCTTAAAAAAATAAAAGTATAGAGAAATAGAGAAAGATAAAAGCCCAGATGCAAAAGATAGATGGGATAATTTAAGATGAGAAATGTTGGCTAGAAACAAGCCAAGCCAAAGTGGGCATTCATAACTAAGAATAAGCCTCCATGTGTTTATTGTGGATCTGAGTTGCGGCCCCCCTCAAAAGAGTAAAACAACCCATAACAGGGCTCTATTCAAGGGGGAAGAAATTCACAACTACAGGCACATTTCATGGACCAAGTTTGGGTTCCCATAGTAATTGTACACAGAGGTTCCTCACCATTGGCATCACTGACATCTAGTGATTTGTAGTGTAGGGGCTACCTTGTGCACTGTAGGGACTTTTGCAGCATTCATACCTCGAATCTACTAGATACTGGGAGCCTGCCTGATCTTTCACTATAGTGACAGTCAAGAACATCTCCAAATGTGACCTGGGGAGCTAAAACTGCCTTTGGCTGTGCACCACTGGTAGAGAACATAATTAGGCAGTACCAGCTCAGCCACTTTGGACAACTATCAAATACTGAGCACTTACGAATGTTCTCTCCAACCCCAATACTAAAATAAATGGTAGGCATGACTTTGTACATCTCACAGTTGGGGAGACTGAGTTCCCATAAATCTCCGAGCTGGTAGAGCTGGGATTCTGACTTAGAGGTTGGTCTGACTCCAAAGCTCATACAGCCCCCTCTGTAACACTCCATTCTCTGGAAAACTAAGAGCCCCTCCTCTTTCTTTGAACTAGGAAAATTCATCTCCAGTCAATTCAAGTCTAAAAATACATATTGAGCTAGATGCCACGAGAGGCTAAGAGAGACATCTAAGACGTTGGAGTCATTTCCGGTACCGACGTCATACATAAACACAATCCAGTTAAAAGCAATGCGAGGCATTTTGAGTTTGGGTCCAAATGAGCATTCTTAGTTAGAGACAGAACTTTGCCCTTTGCTGCTGGAGGGGACCATAATTTTACAAGAAGCAATGAAGCTTGGAAGTTCTCGGGTTCTAGCGGCTTTGCGTCGTAATGAAGCATTAATTCTCTTGCCTTGTGGTGGGCTGTGTGTTGCTTCCCGATAAACATTCGGCCATCTTCTTCGTGGCTCTCCGCATAAAGTTCACCTTTCCCCGCTCCCTGCGGATAGCCGTGTACTCGTACGCTTTGAGCTTGCTGTAGTAGTCGGAGAATTTGTTGTAGAGGATGGAAATGGGCATCCCATTGAGAATGATCCCGAAAGCGATGCAGAGGAAGGCAAAAAGTCTGCCCAGGTGGGTCTCTGGGTACATGTCTCCATAGCCCACGGTAGAAATGCTTACCTGTGAAAAGGGAAGGCAGGACGGAATGGTTAGCCCCAAGAAGAAAGTGGAAGGGAGAGAAGCCAGCAGTAAAGAGCCCTGTCCCCCGTCTGTGCCCAAGGGAACTGTTAAGAGTTCCCAGAGAGCCAGCTTTCAGAGTGGCCTGTTGGACTGTGCCATGGAAAGAACGCAAGCTGTGGGGCTGAAAGGCTGGGTTTACCCTGACCACGGCACACCGCTCTTTTTATATGCGGCACGGGAAAATATGATCCGCTTTAAAGAGCTGTAGGAACAAGCTTTATGTAACACATGTTGAATGCCTGTCATAGAAGGTGTTCAGTTATTGTCTTTGTTTCCACACCTCTTCCACAGCAGTGCTGGGACCCACCTTCATCATGAATGTTTGAGAAAAACCTTGAGCTTAGAAGCAATCAGAACAGTGTTCAAGTTCAGACTGACCCTTCCCAGCTAGTAGATCTTGGGACATACACTCGGACACTGGGACCATCTCTCAGACGTCTAGTAAAGATGGACTGTTAAACTGCATATAAAGCATACACATACATACATATAAAGCTACATATCAAACAGGTACCCAGGGCAATGAACGCCTCCTCTGTGCTCCCCTCCTCTTTAAAAGGAGACAATTATAGCAGTGCTCAGAGCTGCTGTGTAGTTCAATTGTTTTTTGTTTTTGTTTGCATTTTTAATGGAGACAATTTAATTGCACTCATCTAGAGAAACACTCATTACTTTGCGAAGGGACCTTCAGAAGACCTCACAGAACAGAAATATGTCACCCTTTGTGAAGTCCTTTCATCATTCTTGTCACACTGTTTTAAATCCCACTAATTAGAGATTTATTTAGGTTAACAAGCTTCCTGTTTCAAATTCAGATTCCCATGGGACTAGTTATCACTTAGTAAAGGCAGAAAAAACCCGGGGGAAGGCCCCCTGGGGACTATTTTTTTATGCCTCCCATGCTTCAATTGGTCCCCAGACTAAGTCACCAGGAGCCTCTGGAGCAGGGCTGTGGCTTATAGTAGTGGAAATGTCCTATTGCCAATTCCAGGGCTGCTTGTTGCTCCACGGATTTGTGTGATGGCTGTCCCGATTTTCCAACAGATGGCAGTCATTATACAAAGTCACTCCCTCGCCACACCAAGATGGCCTTTGGCTCAGGAATGTAAGCCGTCTTGTGCCGCTGATGCAAGGGTTAGTTTGAACTTTCAGATGTGGTTGATTGATTGGAGTGAAATGGAGAAGTGAGCCAGCTGGGCAAAGCTGGTGGCACTGATAAGAGCCACAGACCCATCAGCCCACAGAAAGGGACAGGTGCGTCTCCAAGGAAGGGCAGGCCCCAAGAGCTTCATCTCCGTCAAGAGAACTGCCTTTTCCCATGACAGAAGAACACAAGCAAGCATGACCAAGGCAGGGTGACATAGACAGAGTTAAAAAAAAAAATAAGAGCACACTTAACTTCTTGGGTCTGAACTCACTTCACAGTTGTCTGAGTTTTGGGCAAAGCAGCTAAATTCTCTCTGCCTCAGTTTCTATTTTTGGCATATGGAGATAATAGTAGCACCTACTTTGCATGATTGTAATAGAAATCAGAGGTGTCCTACCCACTGGCTGTGGATGAACATGCCAGAGGGAGACCTGAACTGTCTTAAAGCGAGTCCCAGCTGAATGGAAGCAAACACAAACACTTACGGAGCCTACTCCCCACCAGGAACTTGACTTCTTTTGTGTCCGATAGACCCACAAGCTGTAGAAACAGTCTCATCTGGACTTTGGCTAAATGCTGGGTGAGGGAGAATTCAGGGCAACATCCCCGTGGCTTTAGTAGGGAATGTTCTTTTCCTATGCTCTGGATGAAAACCGAAGGAGCAGAGGGCAAGTCACACGTCAGTTAATCTCCACCTCCGCCTGTGTGTCTGCATAGATGTCTTGTTCTTGGCCACACCACAGTCAGACCTCGCTCCAGTGCGCGAGCCATGCCACACTCCCCATTTATCACTGACACCATCACTTACACCCCAGGATGAATTATTTTTGTTATGGAGGCCACTTAAGAGAGTTTGGTTACAGAGACAAGTGATGGCAGGAAGGGATAGTTTTAGAACGTGTCACAGCTCCAGAGGAGAGAGCCCTGCAGTTAGGCAGACACACGAGGGTCCAACAGTCAGGGAAAGGGCTGGGGTGGGGAGACCCAGAGGAAAGGAAGTGGTTAAGACAGAGTGCTACTATTAAGCTTTTGATTAATTCCCATACTTGCTCAGCTTCACCCCAACCTTACTTTCTTTAAGTTTTGTAAGACCTTTCCATTTTATTTCTTCTTTTTTAGTTTATAATTACATCATTTTTATTTTTATTTTTTGGCTGAAATTCTAGTGAAAAGTCAAAAGCAAATTGCTTTGCCTTAAACAAGAAAATCTGATATGCATAATCAGGTCTGAGAAATCTTGAGTGTCTTGGATCCCAGTTTCAGAGAAGAGGCTTCTCCTGCTGGAGAAGAATTCTGGTCCCCAATAATATGTTCAAAATGTAGAGTTGTTTTGCTGTCTGTTTTGTGGATAATTTTATTCAGTATCTGATTTTGTTCTTTTTATTTATTTATTTTTGAGACAGAGTCTCACTATGTAGCTCTGGCTATTCTGGAACTCACTATGTGGAGCAGGCTGACTTAGAACTCACAGAGATTTGCTTGCTTCTGTCTTCCAAATTCTGGAAAAGTGTTCGTCATTATGCCCAGTTTGCCACCTTGTTCTTGTCCGTTGCTTCTGGGGTAGGACTTAGGACTTTTTGGATTAGAGAAATTTCTGTAGATTACATGGGATAAATCACATCTCCATAGATGGTATTTACACGGAAGGCCCCAGACTGAGCAAATGACCTTCCAGGGTAAGTTCGTCCATTAGCAGGAGATGAGTTTGGAAATGTGACCAAAGTGTCCGCACTTCCTCTAAAACCCTGGCAATACTGGCTATTTAACCAGTCTTAACCTGGAAGCTGACCATGCTACTGAAAGCTCACAGATTTCTTCTAGCTTTGGGTTTCAAGACTGAGAGTGTGCAGCTAATTCTAACCCGCCAACCACTGTTGAGACAAGCGTCAGGAATATCACACTTGGATTTCTCCTTCGAAAAGCAAGGTTTGTTTCCCTCATGAAGAATGGGCTATAGATAAACTGTCTTGGCAGCCCGTAGTTCATGCATCGAGGAAGTATGGTTCCAGGAAATACAGCTAATTTGGAAAATAATTAGTGCCCCTTCTGGTTTTCCCAAAGAAGTAGAACCAGTAAAGGTGGTTTTTCGTCTTAAAGCTATACTCAGCAGTATATATTGTCCTTCAAAGGCTACTTATCCTTGCTACTGTTGCAACAAATATCTCCCTTTAAGGATATAATCTAAAGAAACAATTTAGATGGGTACAAGTGGTTGTACCTATCCTGATAATTAATCTTGGTGTCAATTGCCTACCTCAAATACTGAATGCAATAATTCTGGGGGCAATTCCTCAAAGTATTTTGAAGTAAGAATGAGATTACCACTGTGAACAAGAACTCTCATTTGGGTGTTACGGTATGTTACAGTTTTAACATGAGTGTAAGTGGTACAGAAAGGAGGAGATTGGCCCAAACTAAGGCAAAAATCACAGATACAAGTGTGTGTGTGTGTGTGTGGGGGGGAGTTAGCAATCTGTGCACACGAAGGCAGACGATAAACATGGCCTAGCATCTTCAGCTTATTAACACCCCTGCATCCCTTTGATACTCAGTCATGTTCCACTGAAGTCATCTTGAACAAGAGGAGGAACATACTTAAAGACATAAAAGGGGCCCACTCCCAAAACAGGAGCCCCTAAGATAAAATATAAAATCAAATTTAAAAACCCAGTGTCTTTGAGTTGATGCCTTATTATAACTGTTTCTGGACAAGCTAGACTAGCCTTAGCATTTTCTGTACCAGTTACAGGCAGTCTAGTTCAGTCCCAAGCCCGGTGCCCTTTTCTTTAATTCTGCATCTGGGATTCTCCAGCCTACATTTTCCAGTTTCCCTTACTGGTTGTTTTTCAGAACAGAGGCATGTTTGGGAGACTGGGAGATAGGAAGGAGAGAGGAAGGTCTCTGTCATTGACCTGATCTCCACCATCATCACACGGCTCAGATAGTTGATGCTCCCAGTCCTCCCAGCATCAACATCAGCTCCACCATCATCATATGGCTCGGATAGTTGATGCTCCCAGTGCTCCCAGCATCAGCATCAGCTCCACTATCATCATACGGCTCAGACAGTTGATGCTTCCCATCCTCCCAGCATCAGCACCACCTTATAAATCTGTGCACTGGCTGCACATGGGCCACCTCTGTAGGCCCAAGTCTGACACTACGATCTCCCATCTGTTCTTCCTGTGCTAAGGCCAATAATTATTCTCTCCGTTTGCTATTTTTTCTTTTACCCTCCTAGTAACTATGCATCTTTTCCCTCAGAGCAGACACTCACCTTGATTTCCATTTTCCTGATTGTAACCTAACTCATTTCACAAATGTGTCGTTTCCAAGTGATCAATTAAAATAAATTTCAGTGACCTTATAAAGCCCAGCTGTTTTCAAGGAAACGATACTATCATTTAGGAAAGCTCAGAGGGAGCCAGCTCTGGGGGGCACAGCTACCTGGTGCCCCTCGAAGGCCAGTTTCCTTTGGGAGAGTTTTAGAAGTGATGAGTTTATGTTGAAGTTTCCTCTTCGACTCCTACAACTTTAGTTTTTCTGGAAGAGTCCAAAGGAAATGGTTCGTTGACAGTCCAGCTGGCCTTTCTTACTTGAAAACAAACCCACTCAGGAGGCTGATGGTGGCAGCTTCATCACAGAGTTACTGTTGTTGGCCCATACGATGTATTTACCACTTGGGTAATCCTGAAAAACCCCCACATGGCTGGGGCTGCTCCAGGCATGGCCTGTTGATCTGCACACTCAGAAGCTTGCCCCTCCGTATGTCTCACAATTTTTCTTTCCCCTGGTAGAGAAGGGATCACTCCTGTTTTAATTTCTTCAAAAATGGATCTGGAACCAAAGGTTATTGCTTCCATGTGATAAAGACTATCGGCTAGATAGATGTGTTAGCTTCTACTTGTTACAGACGTCCTACAGGCTAGTATGTTACACGTGTTTCTTATTACATCAGCGCTCACAGATAACCAGCATCTGGCAGTTGAGAAGGGTCTAGCTTGCATACCTGAGCAATTGCAGAGGTAAGGCTCCATGAGGGATTTGTTCTTGCAGATAAAAGGGCTGCACAATAGCGAAAATTCTTCACAACCACAAAAGTGACTTGTTCCTTTTAAACCCTGACTTGAACTACAGAGGGTTGAAAGATCCTTGGCATTTGAGAGAGAGAGAAGACATTAAAAGCAGAGCAACTTAAGAGTTGTTCTCTAAGTTCTGGTAAGGAACAAACAATATATGGGAGGGAGAATAAGTTGGAGATTCTGTCTAACGTGAGGTACAAAGGATACCGCTCTGGAGTAGCACAAGAGTCTATCAATGATACTCAGGTGTGAGAGCACACACTTTTAATCCTAGCATCTGGGAGGCAGAGGCAGTGACCTCTGTGAGTTCAAGGTCACTGGGGTCCAAGTGAGTTAGTTCCAAGTCAGTCAGAGTTACAAGGTGAGACCCTGTGCCAAAGGGGAAAAACAAGGCAAAGAAAAAAACCTATCATGTTTCTTTTTATCTCATCTTGACATTTCAGTGTGTGAGCGTATGGGCATAATATATTCAAACAGTAATATATTATTATAGTAGAATGATTGTATTATTAGGCATAACTTACTATACCTCCCTGCCATCAAGGTATTTTCTTTTATAAGTCTCACAAAGTTTTCTTTTCCTGGGCTGACCTGCCCTGAACCAACTTGCTTGAGTATGGTCTTGTGATTTACTTTGAGTTGAGCTGATAGCTACAACTCAACAACGGAAGTGGTATGATACATGCTTGCAGAGTTAGCTTTGGACTCTCTCTCCTGACCTTTGCCATAGAGACAGCCATAGAGACAGGTCTGTAGAACCTGAGGGACACATAGCCAGTTTCCTCATCACATCTTCATACCTTCTTTAATCCAGCTAGACCAACAGACATGAGGACGAGTGCCACCCGATGAAAAGAACGTCTAGTTTCAAAAGACCAGACTAGTTGCTCACAGGCATTTCTTTGTTGTTTGTTTGTTTGTTTGTTTGTTTGGACAAACCCTCACTCTGCAGTCCTGGCAGACTTGAACTTGTTATGTAGACCAGGGTGGCTTCAGTGTCACAGAGATCTGCCTGGCTTTGCTTCCTAAGTGCTAGGATTAAAAGCATGTACAACCACACCCAGATTAAGTTGCTCACTTTTATGTTCATGCACTAAATGAATGTTTGATACTTTAAGTCACTGAGTGTTGGCATGAGTTGTGACATGCCATTGCTATGGCCATAGGTAGCTTGTAACTTATACATCATTTATAAACAAAGAAATGTATATGTATTTGGGGGTTTTATTCAAGTTTTTAGGAGAAAGTATACACACCACCCATCATTCAGTGCTTAGTGACCTAACACACTGCAAATTCCTCAGGGAAGAAGGTGGACTTTTGCTGGTTATTTTACATCCTCCCTCTTTACAACATATAAGAACATATAACAACATATAAGAACCAAGACACTTTGTATCTATCATTTCATGGTGTCCTTTCCTCCTTGCTCTGATAATAAAATGCCCAAGTACATAACATGCAAGATAATCAAAGTACCAAAAAGGGCTGGATTTATAGCATCAGTTCTGAGGAATGCCACAGTCCTAAAATAATCGAGGAAATTTTTCCCACTGGAACAATTCTTGGGTTTGCCCAGGGAGAAAATGCAAGTTATCAGCCACTTGTGTACTTCGTAATGATTTGTCCTGTATAAATCTTAGAGCAAACTGGATAAAGGTCATTGGTATGCGGTAATTTTGGTGAATGGGGAGGTTAGAATATGTGAGATTTGGTTTGTAGAAACCATGTTTGATAAAATAAGGGCTTTGCACTTTAAACCCCTCACATTGGTCAAAACAACAGGTAAATTTTTCACAGATAAAAAAGTGAATGGTGGTTTAACTTTTGTTGTAAAATTTATTTTTAAAAAGCACTGATTCTGGATAAAATGAATTCATTAACAAAAGACAAAAACCTTCACTTTGCATTAATCAGCACAGAAAATTAAGTTATCAATAAACATTAATGTCAGAAATATTTTAAAGGTAAAAATTCAATATTAATAAGTCTAATGAAAGTATTTATCTTAGTATAGTTAGTATAACACAAATATTGTGGGTTAAAATGAGTTGAAAGTCCCATAGTTCTGTTGCATGTAGACCATGGCCTTTTAAGATCTTTGGGTGAATGAAAATTTGATTTTAAAACTTTGTATTATGGGATTGGAGAGATGGTTCAGTGGTTAAGAGCACTGACTGCTCTTCCAAAAGACCCGGGTTCAATTCCGAGCACCCACATGTGGCACCGAGTGGCAGCTCCCAACTGTCTGTATCTCTAGTTCCAAGGAATCCAACACCCTCATAAGACAAAGCAAAGTAAATGAAATAAAAATAAATTTAAAACAAGCCTTTGTATTATATTGTCAACATGTGGGTTTGCTGTTTGCACTCCCACTTTAGCCACCTGCAAAGTAAATGTCACTTGCTGGGGACAAATCATCCGGCAAGAACTCCATCTGTACACATGGTTTATCTACTATGGAGATGACCTTTCATCGGAATAGGATCAGAGCAGCAGCCTTTGACAAGCTTGTTCAGGAGAGCCTAAGAGCACCCTGTCCCTGAGGAATGTCAGCTTACTTGTAGCTTGGGAGGGAAGGAAGACTCATTGAGCTGCGGGGAACTTCAAGTCCAACTTCCTCTCCTAGAGATGCGGGACTGAGGGAAGCGAGTGATAGGATGAAATCTCAACCAATTACCAAGGATCACAGCTAATTGTTGGAATAGTGGAGGCTAGACCCCTTCTGAGTTTCCCTTTCTGCAACCGTACTCTGGGGTTAGTTTTATCTCAGAATTTTGTACACCGTCAATGTTAATGTTGTAAATATCCGCTCTTGTAATATTTGCTTAATATCTCTAAAGGCATTGCCGTCTACTTTAAAGAAGAGAAACAAAGAAGCTATTCAGTTCTTTCCCATACCAGCACACTGACTCACTGGTCTGAGGTGAGTTGGTTAGCATCTTTCAGGGGTTTATTTAGTATACCAGAAAGAGACATTTTAAATAAATGGCATGGATTGCTATCAAGAATCAAGTAGTCAAGATAATGATAAGAATAACAAGTATATTAACTGTCACAAGGCAAGGTGTGACAATGACCAAACGCTTGCAAGCCACAGTGGCAGAGCAAGGAAAGGGCATTGAAGTTAGAGCAGCACAGACTTCTGTTTTATCCCTGCATCTGCCACCTCCAGCTGTTGTGCCTACACCCACGCTCTCTGGCCCCCAGTGCCTCTGGTTACAAAATGGGACAATCACACTCTATCCTGAAAGAGCTGTGCTGTAGTTAGAAGGCCTTCCAATTTTAGATGCATCTTTCCACACTCAGACTAGAACAAGAGGCAGTAAGGTCTCAGTTAGGAGCGACATTGCTCAGCCAACTTGTACCCTACGGCCCCACCCCGTAACATATCTATAGTGTCCTTCAAAAACTGAAGCTACTTCTTACTTGTCCTCTTAAAAAGAAATGGTGACAACAACTATTTCTTTGTGATGTTTAAGTAAAAGCAGCTTTATAACTCATTTAGGACACTAAGCATCCAACAAGTGGTGGCTGAGCAGTGATGAAGCAATGCAGCCACAAAACATGAATCATTTTTAAGTTTTCTTAAGTTTTGTCTACCAAAGATTTTTTTCACAGTTTTGAGTTTGTTGTTGTTCATTCTCTTTTGTTTTTATTTTTTTGAGATGGGGGAAAGATGAAGAAGCCCAAGCACTGTGCTACTCACCGCGGCCCACCACCAGGCCTGGAGGATGCTGGTGAAGTTGGTGCCAGGCACATCGTGCTCTACAGAGTAGACAGCTGCCGAGAAGGAGAAGATGCCCATTGTGATGAAGAGCATCAGGCAGCCCACCTGCTGGTAGCACTGGCGCAGCGTGAAGCCAAAGGCACGCAGCCCGGTGGAGTGGCGTGCCAGCTTGAGGATGCGGAAGATGCGCATGAGCCGCATGAGGCGCAGCACCTGGCCCACCTTCCCCACGCGCCCCACAGTCTCCAGGTCATGTTCCCGAGGGGAACCCTTGCCATCCCTCTGGTCCTCGCTCGTGAAGCACTCGAGCAGCAGCTGCAGGTAGAAGGGCATAATAGCCATCAGGTCCACCAGGTTGAGGGCGCTGCGTGCGAAGCGTCGCAGGTTGGGGGTCGAGGCGAGGCGCAGTAGAAACTCCAGAGTGAAGAAAGCCACACACAGCATCTCCACGTGCTCCAGAATGGGCCTCGGGTCCCCACCACCTGTGCCCTGCTCAGCCTCGTGCTGCATCTCCTCCACTGTGTTGAGTGCCAGGGCCACCACAGAGATGAGCACGAAGAGGTTGGAGGCCACCCCCATGGCCTTGGCGGCCACCGAGGAAAAGGGCTTCTCCATGAGGTTCCAGAGGCGCTGACGCTGCGGCCCATAGAAGCGCATGTCCCTGAAAAGCTCCTCCGCCTCCTCAGCCTGCGCCTGTGCACGCAGCTCCCGCTGGATCTTAAGCTGCTCGCTCAGTTCGTCCCTCCGCTCCTCGAAGCAGATGCGACAACAGCGTGGTGTGTACTTGAGCCTCACGCCCCAGTAGCCCAGCTCCTCCAGGAAGTTGCGGGGACACAGCTCATCTCGCACCAGCAGCACCCCTGATAAGTAGAAGTTATAGATGAGCTGGAAGACTGCAGGATCGCGGTCAAAGAAGTACTCGTCTGTCTGTGCCTCGTAATCGTCGCACAGGCCTAGCTGCCGGCTGCGGCTGGTGGAGGTGGCCAGGCGGCCCAGACGCGTTTTGGGGTAGTTGGCTAGCTCGCAGCATTCCAGCTGGTAGCTGTGGCCGCCTACGTTCACTTTCAGCGTGGACAACTGGACTGGAGTGTCAGTATGGCCATCCAGCA
Organism: Ondatra zibethicus; assembly: GCA_004026605.1. Lineage (NCBI taxonomy): Eukaryota > Metazoa > Chordata > Mammalia > Rodentia > Cricetidae > Ondatra > Ondatra zibethicus. Next base: position 32,734 of record PVIU01003664.1, read on the forward strand.
GGGCTGTGGGGCACTCCGGAGGCTGGTTCTCCTCTGCTAGGTCATCCTTCCAACCCTCTCCCTCCTCCCCTCCGTCCTCATCTTCCTCAATGTAGTAACTGTAGTTGCCCACAGTCCACGGTGTTACGATGCTGGCCTGAGAGCCAGTACAGGATGCGATGGAGCAGATGCTTCTGCGGTGTTGGTTGCTCCTGGTGTTGGGCACCTCCTCGGTCTCTGAAATACTCCAGGGATTGTACCTCAAGGACAATCTCCTCTCGTTGTTCTGTTTCAGCATGGCTGTGGGAGTCGGACCGCTTGCCTGTCTCTCCTGTCTGTCTAGGGCCCCTGGTCTGCTCCCTGCTGGTGGACGGGCAGAGAGATCAGTGTACCTGGGGCCCCAGGCATTACCCTCAAAACTGAAAAAGCCCAGGCTAGCCTGCCAGATCTGAACACTAGCCGGCAGAGACCTGAGTGCTCTAATCTTGCTGATAGGGAAGAAGCTAGTGTTAGGAGGGATTTGGGGCCTCTTAGCCAGTTCTCCTCCCCCCCTTCTGACGTGGAGGGTGATTATGTGGTCTTAAATCTCCAGATAATCAGAAGAAGGCAGAGATTATTGCTAATAAAAATGTCGGTCAGCCTTGCCCTGGGGAAGTGCTTAGGATATGTGTGCTGAGTGAGGTAAAACCAGCTGAATTAGCTAGAGAATATGGATGCCCCTGTCTTCATCTTTAAAGCTTGAGATTGAAGCCTCTGCCCTCAGAACACCCACTGTGAACAGAAATGACAGCAGAAAGCTGACTTTGTGACTAGCCAGTTTATGACCCTTTGTTTAGATCCTCTAGAAATCTTTTCCTTTTATTGAAAATAGATTTTTTTCACACAATATAGTCTACTGGTTTCCCCTCCCTGTGCTCCTTCTAGCTCTTCCCCACCTCGCTCCCATCCAAATGCACACCCTTTCTGTCTCTCCTTAGAAAACAAACAGGCGTCTAAGGAATGATAATAAAATAAATAAAAAACAAATCAGAATATGACAAAATTGACAAACAAGAAAAAGAAACAAAGGAAAAGATCAAGAAACACACACGTTCATACACACAGGCATCTCATAAAAACACAAAATCAGAAGCCCTAATAGATATGCAAAGGACCTGTAAGATAAAAAAAAAATGCCCTGATTTAGTATTATGAGATAAAGAACCTCAAAGATGCCATTGATACAGTTTTGTGTTAGCTATCTACTGGGCATGGGGCCTACTCCTAGGAGTGGTTTGTTTCCCCAGTGAGTCTCCCTTAGAGAAAACTTCCATTTGCAAGTGGCTATCAACTGGAGAGAGCTTCTAGGTTAGGGATGAGGGCGTGTGCCCACGCCTCCTTTGCTCTAGGACCCCATCTGGTATAGACCCATGCAGGCTCTGTGCATGCTGCCTCAGTCTCTATTAGTTCTTATGTGCTCCAGTCTTTTGTCTAGAAGATTTTGATTCCTTGGTGTCCTCCATCCCTTCTGGTTCTTACCGTCTTTCTACCCCCTCTTCTGTGAGTTCCCTGAGCCTGAGGAGAGAGATCTGATGGAGACAACCACTTTAGGGCTGAGTGTTCCGAGGTCTCTCATTCTGCACATTGTCTGGCTGTGGATCTCTGTATTTGTTCCCATCTGCTGCAGGAGGAAGCTTCTGATGATGGCTGAGCCAGGCACCAATCTATGAGTACAGCTGAATGTTGTTGGGAGTCATTTTTTTTTCTTTTGCTACATTCTTTTAGCAAAACAGTAGTATTTGGTTTTCCCCCAGGTCCCTGGCCTATTCAGTCTCAAGTTCTTAGTCACACAAGCAGTTTTGGGTATGGGTTCCATTTTACGGAATGGGCCTTATTTTGAATCAGGTTTTGGTTAGTTATCCCCACCAGCTTTGTGCCACCATTGCATTTCTTCCCTTATTTTTGAAAATTGCAAAGAAGTATGCAGTGGAATATGATTATATCTACCCCCACCTCCACTCTCCTTGCCCTCCTCCTACATGACCCTTCCAGCTTCATTTCTTTTTATATTATTATTATTTACTGTATTAGTTATTTTCCCATTGCTGTGATGAACTACCATGACCAAGGCAACTTATAGAAGAAAGCATTTATCTGGGCTTATGGGTCCAGAGGAAGAGTACATAATGGGAGGAGGGGCAAGGGCATAGGAGGGCAGAGGAGAAACCTGGAAGATTACTTCTTCAATCCTGTAAGTACAAAAACTGTCAGTAAGAGGGGGCTACATACTTTCAAAGGTGGCGCCCTCCTGCAAGCATTTTCTCCCAAGAAGGCTGTACCTCCTAAATCTCCCCAAACAGCGTTACCAACTGGCAACCAAATGTTCAAGCACACGAGCCTATGGTGGACATTTCTTACTAAAACCACCACACCCACAAAGCACTGTTGGTGTTGCCTTTGTGTGCGAGGGGAGGGGCAATCCAATGGCTCATGGGAAGTACCTCAGTAGATATATCCTCTAAAAAGAATGATTCTCCCTCCTTTGGCAGCTACCCACTGCTAAGAACTCGTCAGCAAGCGGTGGGGCCTAGAGATTGTCTAGTCAATCAAGGCTAGAGTTGTGTCCAGCTTGATCTTCTGGAGATCTTGTAGAGTAACCACAGCTGCTATGAGTTCATGATTGTGACAGCCGTTCCAGGCCCAGAAGCCAGCATCTCACGGCACTCCTCCTCAGCCTTCCAATTTTACATTCTTTCCACCCTCTTTTCCAAGATGTTCCGAGTCGTGGTGGTGGCGGCGGCATTAATATAGCTGTCCCATTTAGAGCTGAGCGCCCACTCTCTTATTCCAGCGCTTGGAGCAGTTATGAGTCTTCTCTTGCCATTGGCTGTGATACTCTTCAAAAAGCTTTTCTGATCAAGGTTGAGAGCATCCCAGGTCTAGAGGTAGAAGCATAAATATTTGGAAGGCAATTCAACCACATGATCGTTTAGCTAAAATAACAATAGTAGATTCTACTCCAGGGCCAATGACCTTTCCCAGCCACGGGCTTTTGACCAGGATTATAGTACAAGGTGTAAAATTCCTCCCTGTGGAGCAGGGCTCACACCCAATCAAAAACCCTGCATACTACACCAACTTGCCAAGCAAGATGTTCTGGTGCAGTAGTGGCATGACCTGCTGGTAATGACCATGTGGGGTTGTAGAACCTGTAGGGCCTTAGGCAACTTCCTCCCTTCCACTCACACAGATGAGTTTCTCCATGTGCTTCTCCTTAACAGCTCTGCACCAGAGTCAGGTCCGTACGGCCATTTCACCCTCTCTATTTCTTTTTGTCTTTCCCTTAACACAGTGGTTCTCGACCTTCCCAATATAGTTCCTCATGTTGTGGTGACCCCCAACCATAAAATTATTTTGTTGCTACTTCATAACTGTTTTTGCTACAGTTCTGAATCATAATGTAAACATCTGTGTTTTTTGATGTTCTTAGGCAACCTCCGTGAAAGCATCATTTGACCCCCCACCATGGGTCATGGCCCACAGGTTGAGCACTGATGCTTCAAAAGCTAAGGGCAGGTTTCAAAGGAGAACCCCGCGACTGAATAAAAGAAGTTTGTAGGACCTTGTTCAAATGTGTCGGACTTCTTTCCAGGAAGAGGGTTTTCGTCATCTTTCAGACCATTTTAGGTGCTGAGGTTGGGAGCACGGGCAGGATGGAAGGGTGCCCCAGAAGGAACTCCTTTCTTCTTGATGATGCATATCTGCTAGGATGTTGACAAACGAACAAGGGAACAGGTGAGGTACACCCAGATTTGACTTTAAAATTCAATTTATTTTGATTAGCTAATACATATTCTATTAAAACTTCAGGAGATACAAAGGTCATTAGAGTAGAATTAGTTCATTCTTCCACCACAGACTCCAGCTGTCGGGTTACCACCAAGGAAGCAAAAACTGTTTCTGTTTTCTGTCTATCCTTCCAGGAATATTTTGAACATACGGTTAAAAACAAATCTGCTCATCTCCATCCTGTTACCAGCTCACCATTAACACAAGTCTTAGGACGTAATACATTGCTGTTTTTCCAGGTAAACATACATCTTAAAGATGTTTCAATACATTAATATAATTATTTCATTTTGAAACTATCCACTAAGTGGGGTATCACAATTAGCTTTAACTGTCAACCCAGCACAGCTGAGAGTTACCTGAGATGGGCGTCACAGATGAAGATTCCTCCGATCAGGCTGACCTGTGGATGTGTCTGTGGGGGATTGTCTTGATTATTATTGCCTTAGGGGGACCTAGCCCACTGTGGGTGGCACCATTCCTTGGGCTGCATAAAACAACAAGATAAACATGAGCCTAGAAACCAGCCAGCCAGCAGGATCCTCCATAATTCTTGTTGTATTTATCTGGCAATGAAGTGAGATCCTTGATTAGAGGCAATGCTGTTTGAAATAGCAAGTTAGCCTGCCTTCAGATTCCTGCCTTGACTTCCCTCCGTGATGGACCGTGACCTGGAAGTATGAGCCAAGAACTTTTCCTCCTCCACATTGCTGTTAATCAAAGTCCTTTTTCACAGCAACAGAAAACAGGAAACTAGAAAACAGGACATGGTAATAGACAACTGCTTTCTTGTTTTGCTCTTAGAAACAAAAATAGAGCCACGAATAGCTTCATATGTCTATTACTTTCTACATATTTGAGATGGACGAGGGATAAATTATTAGAGATGGAATTATTAAGTCAAAAACTACACACCTTTACCTTTGATTGACAATGCCAAATTTTCCTCTATTGAAGTTTTCCCAGATTACAATCCTCCATCAATGGCTGAAATTTATTGTCACTTTTGGAACAGCATGTTATATGTGTACAAATGGTAATGTGTGTGCTAGTTTTGTTTTGATTTCATTTTGCTTTTGTGGTGGTGGCCACTGAACCCAGGTCCTTACAACGTTGGACAAGTGCTCCATTACCGAGAGTTTTTGACCAGTTGTGTATCTCACCACTGCCTGCAGTCCATTGCAAACCTACTTATTTGTTTCTGTTTCTTTGTTTGTTTTTTATGGACACAATTGAACATTTATTTATGTGATTTAGAGCTGTCATATTTCTTTTTCTGAGAATTGTCTGTTCATGTATTTTGTTCTTTTTCTTCCATTGAATTGTGGGCCATTTTCTGACCGACTTGCAGAAGAGTTTAACTCATTATGAAAGTAGATTGATTGTTCACCTGCAGTCTGGACTTATCCTTTAAGAAGATTTTCCCACATAAATACTTCATTTTATGACCAGGCAGTAGAGGGCTTCAACAGCAAGTGTGAGGACCTGGGTTCAGAGCTGGCCCCAGAGTCTGAGACTTGTTTAGTCTAACTGCCACTCTAGACCACGGTGGCAGAATTGTCAGTCCCTAGGGATTTGCTATTTAGAAAACATTTGCTTTGGATTCTGATTTTCATTTATTTCTCCCTCTAAGCATCCTGGAACCAATTTCCAGCATTTGTGTTTTAGCCTCAATACAAGTAGCTATTATCTGTTCCGCGTTATCTTTTCTGCCGTTGGGGAAGCGGATGAAAGCCATTGAATACAAAGTAAGGACACCTATTGCATACAGGACACTATGCTACCTTTGCTGCCAGTGACCCTGACAGCATCTAGTCCCACTGTTCACTTTATAGCCAAGGAAGTTCAGGCGTCACATAGGTCTAATGATAGGCTTCAGGCCCCACGGACAAGTCAGTTAACGCTTACACCTTTCCAGACCCGTTTCTAACTCTAGGTTCATGGACCTGCCCTCTAACTTCTTGATTCTGTCTCATGGTTTGTTTTCCAGTTAGAACTTGTACGTTCATGGAACATGGACATGGTGTGGATGCTGAACCAGTACTTCAAGCAACTTAAATATCAGAGGCTAGCATTAAAATAATGGGGATTTGTTATCTAAGTTAATTGCCCTCACTGACCTAATTTCATGGAATAGTTCTGACCGCCATTTGCTGTTACACATGTAGTCAAAGACTAAGTATCCTATACATTAAAAAAAAAAGATTTTCTTCTCCATAACCGGAGCCTTACTTATTTCCTATTGAAGAACCATCCCTCCTTGTTGACACTGAACCAAATTGACCTTTTATAATTGGACACTGGTCTGCATCTAACTCTCTCTGGCTTTCCACTCCATCTCTCACCACTGTAGGTGCCCTCAGCTCTGAATGGAAAGGTGCCTTCTGACCTAGACTTCAGAAGAACAGAAAGGAGTTTCAGAAAATGCTTTTGCCTATGAGGTTTTTATTTTTCCTTTCTCAGAATTTGCATTCAGAATTCTACTGAGGCAGGGAAATATGGAAGAGAATGAGGAACATCTGCTGTGACGCAGCCATTGCCGTGGTGACAGGGGCTCCCTGGAGCAGGGTGATGGGAGCCAGATGATGCTCCCAAGGAGATTTGCCGACTTAAAAAGTGGCATCTGTGAAACCTAGTAAGACTATAAGGGGTGTGCTGGAACAGATGGTATGTGAAGAACATTGGAATAAAACGGTTCCCTGAAAACCTTTCAAGGATTAGTATACACAGCCGAGGGAAAAAGAGGACAAAAGATTAATTTCGTCTAGATTGTTTTATGCAACTTTCCTATGTAGCTTTAGTCTAGAATGAATTTTTTTTGGGGGGGTGTGGGTCACCAGTGGTCAGTCGTGGCAAAATTGTGTGGTGCTGATAAATGTGGGTTTTTTTTTCTATTCTGAAAGATTAATCTAAAGTGCTCGGAAAGATGCTCTTTTACTTAAAGGGTTGTTCAGGATATTAGAACAGAAAGGCTGGTCCCGAGTTGATGGACTATCTGTGTGGGAGAGACACACACTGAAAATATCAAAATAAGAGCTTAGACAAATGTGTGTAGGGTTATATTGTTCTTAGGCTGATGCGGTTACATTTCAGAGCGGTCAGCTGATGTCAGATAACCATGGGAAAGTCTACTGGACTGAAGATGAAACAAAAGCTGGTTAGGGCATCGGCAACAAAGGGCTCACGAGAGAGAAAAGATTACAGTTGACATAATAACTATGGGCATGCAGCCCTGGGCTGGGACCTGCTAAAGGGCTGGTGACTAATATGCATCGTTCTTTTAAGAAAGGTCACAACTTCCCTTGCTCTTAAAATTTTACCCTTGATTTGTTCTAAAATTAACTTGGCAAAAGTTTATTTTACTGCCTGTTTACGACAGAACATTTAGAACATTGAAACCATGACTGAGTCAAATCAATTTAAAGAGAACTGCTGTTGTAATATTGTAATTGCAGTTACTCCTTTTTTTTTTGGCTTTTTGTTTGTTTGTTTGTCTTTGTTTTTTGAGACAGGGTTTCTCCATGTAGCCTTGGCTATCCTGCAACTTGTTCTGTAAACCAGGCTTACCTCAAATTCACAGAGATTCGCTCACCTTCTGCCTTGCAAGTGCTGAGATTAAAGGCTTGTGTCACCACCACCACCCAGTCTTATTGCACTTATTCTTGAGGGTTCTGTGTGGTACACGAAGCTGGAAGATGCTTCTGTAGATAGCCATCATTTCCATCCTTTGAGATACAGGAGCAGTCTGGGGCAAGAGACACTGATGAGACAGCCACCAAGGATGCCTGTTCATTCTACTTTGCTGTAAGTGAGCTCATGGCTTTTTACCTATGACCACAAATTATCAAGTCCGTGTTCTAGGCTACTAGAAAAAGGGAGAGAGACTAAGAAAAGAGTCGAAAGTGACAAGGAATCCATTACAGTGATATTTTGAAAGGAAGTCCCTACCAGCATCTTCCTTTGCTCCCTTTTGGTTGCAACTGAGACCATAGGGCTTCATACTTATAATGAGATTGGAACTCTAGATGTGTGGTGTTGGGCCTTGACATGTCAACTTAGGATATCTAAATTGTATAAACATCAATTTTGAGTTACTTGTATGACTATAATAGGTGCTTGTATTATATCCAAATTACTCTAAAAATTTAGAAAGGTGCATTACTTAATATGAAACATACATTTCCCCCATTTTAAAAACATACATTATTTGTGTGTGTGTGTGTGTGTGTGTGTGTGTGTGTGAGAGAGAGAGAGAGAGAGAGAGAGAGAGAAAGAGAGAGAGAGAACATGGACACTCGTGCTATGATGTGGCGCTCATAGAACAACTTTTGGAATTGGTCCTCAGCTTCCACAGTGGGCTCTGGGAACTGAACTCAGGTGTCGGCTTGGCAAGCCCTTCTCTTACTGAATCTTCTTGCTGCCCCTCATTCCCCATTACCCACAAAAATTTATATATTATTAGTGAATGTGTGTGTGTGTGTGTGTGTGTGTGTGTGTGTGCCCCTGTGTTTATATAAACCATGTACACAGAGGTGTGAGGTGCTTGAGGAGACCTGCCCAGCATGGGTGATGGGAACGGAACCAATTTCCCCTGGTCTTCAAGCATTCTTAATGCTGAACTTTATTTCCAGGTACTGCCATCACCCAGCACACATACACCTTTTAGCAAGGAAGCTGTACTGTGATTTCTGTACTCATGTTCTGATATAAATTTGTTCCAAATTATTATTCTAGTGTCTGAAGTTATTCAGGAAAACAATTTTTAATTATTTTTATTGATTATTTGGGAATCTCACATCATACACCCCAAACATACTCACTTCCCAATCTTTCCAATGTCCACCGCTCCCCTGTAACTCCTTCCCTCGAGAAAAAAAAAGTTCACTTTGTGTTGTTCATATATTCACTGGAGCATGGTCAGATTCCTAATGTCCACCCCTTAAGGGAGGATGAGTCTTTTTCTGCCTGCCTCTGCTCCAGAAGTCATCAGCTAAGGAGAGCGTTATGGTGGCCAAAGCCAGCTCTCTCTTCCCTGCGCCATGGCCTGCATCATAGTGCTATGTGGGGGGTGGGGGAGTGGGACCAGCTCTCCCATGAGGGGCAGTGCCAGCTCTCCTGTACACAGGGACATTAACATGGCTTCTGGAGGCTGTCCAGCCCAGGATATACACATGGGCTTCAGGGCTTCGATGGTAGTATGAGCTGTAGAGAGCAACACAGCCCATGGCTGTATCAGGGTTACCGACTCACCCATGGCCCTCAGTGGCTGCATGGGCCAAAAACTTCAACATGGCCTCAGGGTTACTCTCACCATCATGGCTCCTGTGGTGGCGAAGCCCAAGGACATCACCAAGGCATCAGGAGGGGGCACAGACTGCACACGTCCACATGGGTCCCGGGTTTCACTGTGGCCTGGGGCAGCAGCGTGAACCACCAACACCAACATGGCCTCCAGGGGCATAGTGGGCCACAGTGATCCTTTGAGGAAGTCCATTCCAGGAAATGACGCTTTCCTCATCTTGGGCCTCTAATGTTGCTCCTCAGAACCAGGTAACATTAGGGGGTTGAGTCTACGTCTGCTTAAGCTAGATGCTGTTGTATACCGTCCAGCTGAGTCTGCCAGCAAGTTGATCTCAGCCCCCCCCCTCACCCGTTGTCACCATCACGTCTCCAGTTCCACCACTCTCTGCAGTGCACACACCATTCTGTGTTTTTTCTACCTTTCCCACTGGCCCACCACATGCTATGTTACATAGCGGTGCTTCCACAGCCATTGCCTCCGGGCTGCACGGCGTTGGCTGTCTTCTTTCCGCCACTGGGAAATTTATCTTTTGAATTTCATTGCTTTATTTAATAAAAATAGGATTGATCTTTAAATATTAACCATTGAGAAATATGCAAAAAAATTTGTCTTGATACTGTGGACTTACTCATTCCAGGCCTCTCTTACCCTAACCAAGCTTCATACTGAGCCGTGCCTCAGCTGATCTACCTCAGATCTCAACACCAAATACTTATTAACAGAGTGGTAGGCCTTCATTCAAAAACCTGTCTTTTTATATATGTGTATATAAGTCAATATAAATACATATATGTATACACTCATATCTAATTATATATTCACAATTTAACAATATTTATACACATATAGTTGCATGAATAGGTATGTATAATCTAAATATATAATTTCATATATCTATTATATTTATGTAATTTAACATATGGGATGTTGATTAATGCAAAATTTTATAACTGCTTCTGTATGTCCAATGGCAATTATAATTTTTTTATGTATAACTATATGCCTAAATTTACATGTTCTTTTTTGTTTTTTCTTTCTTTCTCTCTGTCTCTGTCTCTCTTTCTTTTCTTCTTCTTCTTCTTCTTCTTCTTCTTCTTCTTCTTCTTCTTCTTCTTCTTCTTCTTCTTCTTCTTCTTCTTCTTCTTCTTCTTTTTTTGAGACAGGCTCTCTCTACATAGTCCTTGCTGTCCTGGAACTATGTAGACCAGGCTGGCCTTGAACGCACAGAGATCTGCCTACCTCTGCCCTCTGAGTGCTGGGATTAAAGGTGTGTACCACCTACTTATGCCCAACTATTTACATGTTATTAATATGTAGCCTGATAGTCTCTTATTTACGTTTACCATGATTGCTATAAAGTATTAATAAAATATGAGTATCATGACAATGATGAGGGTTTTTTTTGCCTCTAGGAAGGTGTAAAACTTGTACTTTGAAACTTCTCAAAATGGGCTGGAAATATAACTCAGAGGATAAAAACATTTGTTGCTCTTGCAGAGGACTTGGGTGCAATTTCTTCCTTGTGCATGTGGCTCAAAACCATCAGTAACTCCAGTTCCAGGTGATCTAACACCCTCTCCTGAGGGTACCAGGCACACACATGACTTCTGAGGGCACCCTGCATACATTCCAGGTGATCTAACACCCTCTCCTGAGGGTACTAGGCACACACATGACTTCTGAGGGCACCTTGCATACATATAAGCAAAACACATAAAATAAACCTTTAACACACACAATTTACACACACAGTACAAATACACATACACACAAAACCTTTGACAAAACATAGTTAAAACCTCTGACTATAATCTGAAAGGCAGAAAAGGTTGCTGAGTTAGTCAAGAAAACTGAATTCTGATTGCAACTTGGCTCACTAACTGCTATGTGAACTTGAACAAATCATACCTCCTTTCCAGGCCCATTCTGCATGTCCCTAACATATACCAACCCTTATGCATTGGGTTTTCATAAACTCTCCTTACTACTGTCAAGGCATTATCAACTTTATGAGAATACAGGCCAGATCTCCATCGTTACTGCAGTATAGCCTGGAACCTTGGTGAAGGATTGAATGCAAGTATCAGCTTACCTATGTTCTGACTTATTCTCCAGATATCCTAAGCCCATTACTGTTCTTTGCCTTTGCCAGATGTAAGTGTAGAGACATTGCTTGGAATAGTTTCTTTCCATTTGAGCAGGTCAGGACTATGGCTCTTGGCCATAGTTGTAGCGATTATATAGATTTATTTGTAATAGTACTAAGTCTGTTTTGCTGTGTTTCTCCTGAAATACTTTAACTTTGTTTGCCTTTATAAATATTAACTATATTTCCATTACTGGCTGCTTATTGCTAGAAGAGAGAAAAGTTATCAGTGTTCTGTTGATTGATCTTGGATTAAGCCATCCTATCAAATTGGGTAGTTTGGTGATTTTTCTTCTTAGTTTTTTTTTTTTAAACTAGGAGTTCTAGGGTTCCCAGAAGTAAAATTACATCATCACCAAGTCAAGAGTTTTGTATTTTCTAATATATCTGCAAATTATTTTATTTTCTTTTCTTTTGACTAAGACAACAGTGGAGAACAAATTAAGAAGGAACATGAATAAGAAATTTGCAAAATAGTAGAAACATAATGTTTATTGCCTTAAGGGGGAGTTTCTGATATTTTTTCATTTAATATTTTATTTCTTAGGTTTCTGATAGACATTTTTCTTGGAGTAGGAAAGTTTTTTCTTATTTTTCATTGCCTCCTTATGTCTGTGTATCCATTGTTTATAGTCTTTTCATGGAACTGGTAAATGAGAAAGCAAAAGTGTTTAAAAGTTCTCAGGATGTTGCCAAATTACTCTGTAAAACATTATGCCAATATAAAACCCAATAAATAATACACATGCTAAAAACAAAGCAAAACATCATCATTATCATATTTTTTCTCCAATTCATCAGCACTTTACCCCAAACAAATCTCCTATTTTCTTAATAATAATAAAAACAAACAGTTTCAAAGCAATTTCTAGATTTCAGGCACTCCTTTTTTGTTCTTCCAGACAGGCTTTCTTCATGCAACAGTCCTGACTGTCCTGGAACTCATTCTGTAGACCAGGCCTCAAACTCAGAGATCTGTCTGCCTCTGCCTCCTGAGTGCTGGGATTAAAAGCATGTGCCACCACCACCCAGCTTCAGGCGCTCGTCTAAGACCTTATTTATATTAGCTACTTAATGCTCACAAGAACCCTCCGAGCTAGGTTGTAATGTTATCCTCAGGGTCCAGGACAATAGCTGTGGTACTGGAAGATTAGACAACTCATCAGTATCTCTCCACAAGTGACTAAGTCATAATTTGACAATAATCTGTCCCTTAAACATTCTGAACTGTTGTATTAGGCAGGATCCTACAGAGGAATGGAACCGATAGAAGGCACATAGTATTAGATTCGTTTCACAGTGAGGGTTAGATAGCCCAACAATAGCTGTCAGCATGCCGGAGGGACAATAAAAATGGCAGCTGCTCCATCCTAATCTGTCTATGAAAGCCTGGAAAATCCTTGGAGAGGCATTAGTACTGAGTCCACATTGGAAAGTCCAAGAAGTCTGCCGCTGATGTTGGTGGAGCATGGCCGTCGCTTGCTAGACAAGCTCAAAAGAAGCAAAGGCAGGGGTACGCATGCTCCTGCTTCCTGGGGCATTTTCATATTCACACAGCCCATTTGGAAATCAGATATTCCCCCTCCCTTTAGCCTCTCTGGAAAGGAATACCTCCTAGACGATTCTAAATCCTGGCCAGGATTTAGATTGACCAGATCAATCATCAAACCCGCCTTTTATAGTCAATAGGTATTTGGTGTCTACTATAGAGCAAGAGTCGCAATTAGTCACCACAGCCACCTCCTCAAGTGTCATTACCATTCAAGTACTTTGCACTATGTGCATGTGTTACTAAGTGAAGCAGTTGCTGATGGCTGCCTAGAAGTTGGTCCTCCTTGCCCTTGGATTTTTCACTTTATCCTTGGGTTGTAGTTAGTGTGTGACATAGTTTGATGTGAGATGGATGACATGTAGTTATTGCTCAGATTTAGTAAGGATCACATTGACATCTACAATGAACAAGAAACAATCTGAAAGTAGATATTAGGAAAGAGAAAAGCTTAGATAGGAACAACATTATTTATTATTTATTCATTTATTTGTTTGTTTACTTACTTGGGAAAGTGTCTTGCTTTGTAGCTCAGGCTGGCTCGGAATCCCAAGTGTTGGGGTTACAAGTGTGCATCAGCAGCCCAACTTCAGTTTTCTTTATTTGGTCCCGCAGAGCTGGCAATGATGGCTAGAGCCTCGCCCAAGCTGCACAACTGCTGAATCACTGAGCGGTGGCGCCCGTCTCAAGCACAACTTCAATTGTGTAACATATTCCTAATATCCAAAATGTTTAACTGCCTGTGTAGGCTGTGCACAATCCCTTTAGTGGACAAAGAAGCCGAAGCATAAATAAACACTTCCTACCTGGTTGCAGAGCTGCTAAGTGGTCAATGTGGCACTGAAGCTTTGATACTCAGGCTACCCATTTCCAGAGGTGTGTGTGTGTGTGTGTGTGTTGGACAGAGAACAACTTTGTGCGTCAAGTCCTGTCCACCTTCTTTATTGAAATAGTATCTCTCACCTGACCTGGAATTCTCCAAGTTGTCTAGGCTGGCTGGCTAGTAAGTCCTAGGGATCTATTCATCTCTGCCTCCCTATAGCTGGGACACGGGCCACAATACCCAGCTGTTTTTTAGTATCTTTTCTGGGATCAAATTCAGGTTAATATGATTGTAAGGCAAGTCCACTACAAACTCAGGTCCTCCCACTTGCAGGGCAATCAATTTACCGACTCAGTCATCTTCCTGGTCCATTTCCAGAGTCATAATTGCCAAATCATACTTCTTCTGGGAGAACTCAGAAGATATTCTCTGACACATGCCAACTCTGGAAAAGAGCAACCAGCAAACTAACATTTGAAGTCCATTTCTAATAAGTTTCAGTTTAGATTTTCATATCTTCCTCGGCTGTATCAAATTTTAAAGTTATATATGGTTTTAGTATTGTACTTGTTTCAAAAATAGATCATCTCTCTGTCCATCATTTTACTTATTCCTTCAACAGTGTTTATCAGGTCTTTGCAAAGGATGGCCAATTGTTTCAAGAGGACTTGAAATCCCAGCTCTGAATCATGCTGTCTTTTTTCCTAGTTGTGAGACCTTGGGTTAGTCAGCCAACGTGTTTGAGTTTCATCCTTCTTAGGCTAAGTGGAGGAAGCAGTTCCTATTTTTGTGGGCTACTCTGATGGTTGGGTGGGAGTGTAAGGATAGAGAAAGTGGTTTGGAAGCTGAAATGCTAGGCAAATTGGCCTGGGCCTCCTATTTGATGGAAGGGAGCCAGCCAGGTGTCCTTGCTCACTCAGCTTTGGGGACAGGAAGGGAACTCCATGTCTCCTGCTCTTGCACTACTGGTCTTTGATTTCTGTCTGGGTTGAATTTCAGCTGTGACACATGGGTGACAATAGAGAAGTTTTGAAGGAAGCTAGCTCAGGGATCCCACTTGTGTGAAGTCTCCTCAGGACTGGATAGGCTTAATTGTTAGAGTGCCTCCTACTGTGTGTTGCAGAACACAGAATGAAGTAATACAAAACAAACTCATTAGCACTTCCTTGATGTGGGATGACCCTTTGTAAGCTGTGAAAATGTTTTATTACCATTAGTTAATAAAGAAGTTGTTTTGGCCTAAGGCAGGGCAGAATATAGCTAGGCAGGAAATCCAAACAGAGATGCAGGGAGAAAGAAGGCAGAGTAAGAGAGAGGCAAGCAGTTGCAAGGGTAGCAAGATGTGAGGTAACAAGCTATGGGCCTTGTGGTAAAATATAGGATAATAGAAATTTAAGTTGTAAGAGCTAGTTAGTAATAAGCTTGAGCTAATAGACCAAACAGTTTGTAATTAATATTAAACCTCAGAGTGGTTATTCAGGAACTGGCGGGTGGGAAAGAAACCTCTAGCTACACTTCCTTATACAGAAAAGATGCCCAAAACAAGCACATTGGACTGTGTAGATGGACTAAAGAGCTCACGCTGTCATGCTGTCCTTAGACCACCCCACAGAGAACTCAATTTGATTTTGGGGCAACTTTCTTTTCTGTTGTAGAATATTGTCTCCTATGCCAATGTCTTTGGAGGAAACTGGTCCCCAGAGAGACTAACTGCATTTGTATCCACTAGTGATAAGAGGAAGTCAAACAAATTCCACCTTTGAACTCATGGGAGATGCTCAGTCCTGGGCTCTGATCTAGTCCTGAGCAGCTACATATTATGATCTACCCTCTCCCAACTCATGCACAGTTCAAAGTTGGCGGTGAGCTAGTTTGGGGAGCAAGTAGGCTTACGGAATGCCTCTGTCCTTGTCCCGTTTGCTCTTATCTATTACTTCTTCCTTTCCACAAAAATCTGTTTGCAGGGTAGTTTATGGGGCAATTGTAGCAGCTAGTCATAGAACACTGTCATCTCCCCTGTTCGTTACCAATCTTTTCATGAGAACAGAGATGAACAGTTTAAGAGGTTATCTGCATTACTCTTTCAACTCATGGGTGCGGTGTGATTAATGTTGGATAGTAGTACCCTTTCCATAATAAAATCTCAGTGCACAGTTATTCACTCTGCTGTCTTTGTGTTTTGTCCAAGGTCGAGGAAGGTAAGAGAATAAAAGAAAAAGCTTTGCAGATCAAGGTTTGGGTGTCTCTGTGTTTCCTTGGAATCTGATGGAAATGGAGTCTAAAATATAAGGAGGAAGTGGGTAGTTGGACTTTGTTTTGCTGTTTTTGAGGGTTAAACACAAAGACTGTTTTTCTTTTAATTTAATTTATTTTTTTAAAAAAGAAAACAACCTTTTCTCATTTTACATACCAATCCCAGTTCCCACTCTCTCCCCTCTTCCCATTCCCTCCACTTACGCCCACCCCACCCCCATCCACTCCTCAGAGAGGGTAAGGCACATTACTTTGGGGAAGGTTCAAGGCCCTACCTACCATATCTAGGCTGAGCAAGGTATCCATCCAAAGAGATTAGGTTCCTAAAAGGCCAGTACAAGAAGTAGGGATAAATCCTGGTGCCACTGCCAGTGGCCCCTCAGTCTGCCCCAGACATGCAGCTGTCAACCACATTCAGAGGGTCTAGTTTGATCCTATGCTGGTTCCTTCCCTGTCCGGCCGGAGTTGGTGAGCCCCCATTAGCTCAGGCAAACTGTTTCAGTGTCCCCATCACGGTCTTGACCTCCACAAAGGCTATTTGTGTACTCCAGTCTGACAATTATTTTGTAAACAATCAAACCCGTCCATTTGAATTCTGTTTCCTGATACTGTATGACTAAGCATTGGTTCTTCGCTTCTCTGTCTCTAGTTTGCTCTTCTGATAAAAGGATTTACCCACTTCAGTACCACAGTTGTTTCGAAGCTGTGATAGGATTAAGGCTGTGAGTGTGTGTGTACATACCGGAAGGTATATCCGGGATGCTCTGGAGCCTGCTACACCTGTTTTCTTAGTATTGAATGTAAACATAGGTTGCTGCAAAGCAGTCAGTCCAGAAGGAAAACCAAGTGAGTTGAGACGATGTATGTCAGTGTTACTCTGACAGTGATGCTGGGATACATGTGTGTATAGTGGCCTCATGAGGTCCCCCGTGACAATACAGAAAGTGGCAGAGTGATGATTGGCAGAAGGCAGCAGTAGAAGGTGAAAAGTGCATGTCCAAATGGCCATGTGTCAGTACCATCCCACTGGGGTATCCCACTAACATACTGGGCTCCCACTTGCCATCTAGGACTCTAGTGCTCAGTGATCCTGGTTAGTTTAGTTTGAGCTACATAGTTGCAGGTTGATCTTACTTATTTCATGTTGAGTGACTGAAGATACAACAATGGATGCTTTTGCCAAATGGAGGGGAATCAATCAGACAGGATTTGAGAACCAATGGGTGCCAGATTCAACATCTGTGCCTGGGAGGTGGGGCATCAGAACAGAACGAGAGCTCCGGTGGCGGGCTGGTACAGGACTGTGAGACCCAGGCTCAGTGCCCTGGATGAGTACAAAGCTTCAACAAAGGTATCTGGCATCTCAGACTTGTCAAAGTGCTTCCCAAAGCTGTTTTCTCAATTGTGCCTTTCAACAGTCCTACGAGGTCAGTGTTTGAAATCCCCTTTGGCCAGGGAGGAAAGAACTTGCAGAGCTATTCAGTGCCAGGGTCATGAATGAACTTGGGCCCAGCCTCTTCCTCTTGCATAATGCCCCATGTGGGTAGCGAAGGTGGGGCTTTGGCGGTCTTATAATAGTGGGGAAGCCAGAAGACCAGCAATTCCGAAATACTTTCGTCCCAGTGAGGCGGAGCCGTCGCCAGTGTAGCACACGGTAGACAAAGCAAAGCAGTGCCGCTTTCACCGGCATTCTTTGTGTTCCCAACCACCACCATCAAATGCTATTTCTTGACACTCACAGGATGTCTTACGGACCCGCTAGAATGACTCCTTCCATGAACTGTCAGTTCCTGCGTCACTTTCCTGATTGGATGGCTCTGTCGGCTTGGGAGGGATTTGCAGGCTTCACTGTTTGGAGTTCTTTAGGTTTTCTAACTCTAACCCCCTGTCAGCTGTATAGATGGCGCTCCCCTTGTATTGCATAGCCTGTTTTTTCATTCGGTTCATTGTTCCCTCTGCCGTGCAGAAGCTCGTCCCGTTCATACAATCCCCAAAGCTCAGCAACCACTACTGGCCTTGCTCAGGTGTTGAACTGTTCGGAATCATTTCCTTTGGGATCTTTGCTTTCTCTGAGAGAGGGTTAGACATTGCTTTAGTGAGATCTAGTGAGGGTCATTGAACCTGGTATTTCTTGCAGGAGAAAAACTCTGTTATATCTATCACAGATGGTCCCAGCATAGAGGCTCATCTTACGATGTTCTGAATATAATCATGCAAAAGCATCATGCATCCAATAGGGACTATACTTTGGACTTTGAATTTCAATTGTCTCCATTAATATATGGGCTGATACTCTCTTGGGGGCAGCATCAAGTCATAGCTCCATGTCAGGCATATGACCTTGAGGGGAAGCAACCAATACGTCATGGTGTTCCCTGTCATTAAGTTATAATGTTATGTGTATTAAGTGTGCTGTCATTTTATGGTATTTTCAACTTATACTGTGCTTATTGAGAGACAGCGCCCACTGACATTGAGGAAGAACAATGTGAATGTTATAAATTCTCCTATGTGGGGCTTGTGATACTTGAATGATGTTTTATTAGTGGACACAAAAGAAGTTTAGAGCTGGTAAAGGCACCAGCGGTGTAAGTCTGGTGACCCAAGTTCAAACGCCAGAACAGATGTGGAAGGACAAAGTTGTTGTCTGACCCTACACATGTCTGTAACAGCTGCATGCCTGTGTACACTTATTGCCACATAATAATAAGTAAAAACCACTTAAGCAGAAGCTTAGGACAAGGAAGATTTCCGCTTAGAAATTACTGTCAACTAATGTAATTTTTTCACCAGTTGCTATGATAAAATACCCTGATAAAGCAATTTAAAGGAGAAAAGAGTTGCTTTGACCCACAATTCCAGGCTTTAGTCTGTCATTACAGGGAACACAAGACGGCAGGAACTTGAAGCAAATGGTCACATCACATCCACAGTTAAGACCAAAGAACAATGAATTGTGTGTGTGTGTGTACGTGTGTGTGTATGTGTGTGTGTTGGTGCCCAGCTTAGTTTCCCCACTCTTAGACAGTTCAGAAAGCCTTGCTAGAGAATGGTGCCACCCATAGTGGGTAGGTTTTCACACCTTAATTAACAAAATCAAGACAATTCCTTAGAGTCATGCCGGCGGGCCAACCTAATCTAGCCAATCCTTCATTGAATCTCCCTTCCCGAGTGATTCTAGATTGTGTCAAATGGACAATTAGAACTTACTGCCCAGTGGGAGAGATGAAAGATGGGCATTCTGTATTGCTTTAGAAGGCAGCCTTTTTTGTTATTTGCATTTGTTTATTCATAGAACGATGGGTTTCATCATGGTATTTTTATGTGTAAATCATTTATTTTGCTCTTTTAACCTCCATTGTTCCCTTCTTTTCACCAAATAAACTCCCTCCTATGTTTCATACACACACACACACACACACACACACACAAATAGACACTTTGAAGGTGAGGCAAAATACTTGTCTTTCTGGCTTCGTTGACCTAACTGATGAAATCCAGTTTCATCCGCTTACCATATTATCTGCAAAGGCTGTAAATTCATTCCTCTTTGTGGCTGGTTAGAATTCCGCTGTGTGCTTGTACGTTTTCTTGATCCCTTCGTCAGCTGATAGCCAGCTACACTGATTTCAGTGCCTTGCTACTGTGAATAGCACATTAGTAAGCGTGGATGTACACATCTCTTTTGACCTAGATCCCTTCAGGTATATGTATGCAGGAATAGTGTAAGTTGATCACATGACAGTTCTATTTTTATTCTTTAAGACACCTCCATAATGACACTCACAGTGGATGTACTAGTTTACTTTCCACACCCAGCTTATAAAGGTTCCTCACCCTGCGTGCTCACCAGTACGTGTTGTTAGAGTGACTATAGTCATTCTTACAGGGGCAACATGGAGTCTCAATCTAGTTTTGTTGGCATTTTCTGATGGATAAGCATGCTGAGCAATTTGTTTACATATTAGTTATCTGTTTGTACTTCTTATTAGAACTGTTTGTTCATTTATCTTCCAATTAATTCATTGATTAGATGATTCGGGGGGGTTCTGTCATCTTTTTAGTTTCTTATATAATCTAGATACTAAGGCCTTGTCAAATAAGTAGCTAGCGAACACTTTGCTCTGCAGACTGGCTCTTCATGCATTTAGTTATTTCTTCTGCTGTGCAGGGCTTTTGTATTTCTTGCGATCCCATTTGCAAATTCTTGCTATTGTTTCCTGAGAGGAGGCGATCGTTCTTGTCTTTAGGTGTGAGAAGAGCATGATATTGGCCAACGGAGCCAGAAGTCAGTTGGCAGTGACACAGCATCAGGAGAGAGGGCAGTGGTGAGCAGGGGTAAAGCGTCTCTACCTTTCTACATAGAGTGTTTGGACAAATCCTCATGGCGCTAGAGATGGGACCGTGAGGACAGCAAAAGGACTGCTTAAGTCACCAATGCCTGAGTCAGGAGAAAGGGTTACAGAATGTGACAAAAGCAATGGACTCTTGAAATTGCCTCAGAATCCGCCAATCATCTTTTGTCTATGTTGTCCGTGCACCTCATTTTCTCTGTGTCTTATGTCTATCTGTACATGCCATATTTCCTTTGATCCTGCTCGATCTCCTACGTTTATTTTTCTTTCTCTCGATCTTATTCATTCTTTACTTTCTCCATTCAACCTCCTCTTCTGCACTTAAATCACCAGAAAATGAAGTGAAATTACTGGACCCTTTGGAAATTGTCTTTCTCTGCTCTGATTTTCAAAGCAACATAGGCTTAATTCTGTGATTATAATGATCATTGTTTTAAAAAATATTTTTATTTTAAATTAAAAATCTTTTTTTGAACTTAATAACTGAGTACTCTATTTACACATCATTTCTGTCCCTTCCTCTCCTCTTGAGACTTCCTGTGCCTCCCAGCCCCTACTCCCTTTCAAATTCTTGACCTCTTCTTTTTTAACTACTACTACTACTACTACTACACATACACACACACACATACACACACACCATGCCACATGCTGGGAGGTCAGAGGATGAGTCATGGGAGTCTGTTCTCTCCTTCCACTATGTGAGTCTGGAGATCAAACTGAGTTCTTTAGATAAGTACCTGTATAAGTTAGGGCTTCTATTACTGTGCTAAAAAATGACTAAATATAACTCGGGAGAAAGGGTTTAGTTTCATCTCACAGTTGCAGGTCATCATCCAGGAGCCTGGAGGCAGGAACTGATGCAGAGACTGTAGAACATTGGCTCTCAACCTTCCTCATGCTGTGACCCTTTAATATAGTTCCTCAGGTGGTGGTGACCCCCAATCATAAAATAATTTTGTACTACTTCATAACTGTAATTTTGCTATTGTTATGAATCGTAATGTAAATGTCTGATATGCAACCTCCAAAGGGGTCACCACCCACAGGTTGAGAACCACTGCTGTAGGAGACCGCTGCTTGCTGACGTGCTCCTTATTGCTTACTTAGCCTGCTTTTTAGTACACTCCAAGACTACCTGCCTATGGGTGGCACCACTCACAGTGGGCTGGGCCCTCCCACATCAACCATTATTAAGAAAATGTCCCACAGCCTTGCCTTCAGGGCAGTCTTAAGGATAAAGTTTCTCAACTGTGGTTCCCTTTTCCCAAACGACTCTAGCTTGTGTCAGGTTGATACACCCAACAACAACAACACTAACCAGAACAGTACCCTTACCCACTGAACCATCTTGCCAACCCCATCACGATCACTTTTCTTTTGACTCTATGAAACCTTAAATAAAAGGTGAGCCCAGTTAACGCCTGCTTTGGGTTTTCAGACTTCAGTGTGTATCTCCTTACTGAGAGTTAAGTAATGTGTGCCATGTGAATCTTCCTCTTGTACCTATTCAGGATAGCTCCCCAAACACCAATTTCCCATTGGCTCCAATTGTTAGAGATGGTAAAACTGCACTTCAAATGGCAGCTTTGGAAACAAATAGGCTAAATGTGGAATAAAATCCCGTGAACCACACATATACCTGCCTTATCAACAACAAATATTGAAGTGTAAATCAACGGGGCTGTCAGTGTTGGGGAAGAAGCAGAGGTGAGTGTAGGCAGAGCACTACAGCAGACCTCACACTGGACGGCGTCTTCTCCCTCCATTAGGGTTTAATTGTCATAATGGCCCAGGTTGATGCTATTTACTCCATTTTGCGTGGTGATACCCGGGCTAGGAAACGTTAAGGGAACTGTAGCACAAGTACAGGATGAGTGTCCTTCTGCATGGTGGTTGGGACTATGTTTAGGAATTCTTACACATGTATGATGAGGAGGCTTAGGAATAGAGGTTACGTGCAAACATGAACCACTGAAGGGTAGGCCTGAAATTAATTTCTTTTTCATCTGTGCCTGATACATATAGCCTGAAGATAATTCTATATACTTAAAAACTAATTTTATGCTTTTTTTAAAGTTTTATGGCATGGAACTTTCTATTCATAATGTCCTGCCAGCATGTAAAAACTGCAAATTTCACAATTTTGTATTTCATACTTTTCAGATTATGAATGTTCAACCTATAATAATTAGTATTTATTTTGTAGAATCTTGAGATTTTTGTTGTTTGTTTTTCCTCCTTGTGGTAAAATATGCATAGCATAAGATGTATTATTTGAACAATTTCAAACATACATTTCAATGACATATATATTCATAACGTGTATAATTATATATTCCCAGGGCTTTTTCAAGATTGTAAGCAGAAACTCTGTAGTAAGCAGTTACGTGGTGGCCTGTATGAGAATGACCCCCACAGGCTCATATATTTGAATGCTTAGTCACCAAGGAGTTGAACTGTATGAAAACAATTAGGAGGTTTAAAAGGTGTGTATCGAGTCTTTGTCCCACCAGTCAGCTCACAAATAATGACACAAAGAGATTTATTATTAATTATGAAAGCTTGGCATATAGCTTAGGCTTATTTCTAATTAGCTCTTATAACTTAAATTAACCCATTTATATTAATCCACATTCTATCACATGGTGTGACCGCTCTTCCATCTTGCACCTCCTGTTTCTTCTCCATGTCTCCTGGCCTTTCCCACGTGCCTAGATACTCCTTCTCTTTCTTTCTCTCCCCAAAAATCTGCCTATACCTCCTGTCTAGCTATTAGCCATTTAGCTTTTTATTACACCAATCACAGCAAATACATGTTCACTCAGTGTCAAATATCCCACAAAAAAGTTGTGACCTTGCCAGAATACGTATGGTCTTGTTGGAGAAAATGTATCATTGGGAGTGGACTTTGAGGTTTTAAAAGTTCATGACAGACCCAGGGTCAGGCTCTCATCCTGATGCCTGCAGATCAGGGCATTTTAGTACCATGTCTATCTGCTTCCTGCCACGGTCATGGACTAGCCCTTTAAAAGCCCTTGAAAGCAAGGCCCCAATTAAATGCTTCCTTTTGTAAGTTGTCTTGGTCATGGCGTCTTCTCACAGGAATATGATGGTAACTAAGACAAGTTGTTTTTCATCCCACTTTGCCTCAGTCCCAGTAGCCTCTATTTTACTTTCTAGGCACTGTTTTGTCTTACAGTCTCAAGCCAGCAGTAGTGGGAAGCAGTAGAATATCATTATAAACAAGAATTCTAAGACATTCAAAACATGGCTTCTTGTTATTTATTTTTGCATCCCAGCACAATGACTACGAAAATATTTTGTGGTTACTCCCTTCCTCTTTCATTTCAGGTGAAAAAGGCAAGGTTTTAGCTGGATTTTGAAAGATCAAGATTCAGTAGCTTCAATTATTCATAGGAAATGAAGAGCTGGCTGTACAATATGGAAGGAAACAGGAAGATGTTACTCATAGAAGTTGCAAGGATATATATATTGCTCACACAAAGGAATAATGAGGGTTCATGGTCCTTCTTACCATAGGAAATGATCTCAAAGTCGATGTCATAAATGTACTGTCAAAAAGGAAAGAAAAACAGCAGATACATGCACTATAGACACACACACACACACACACACACACACACACACAGGATCCTAGTGAGTTTGTATATTTATGTATGTATGATCTCAATATCTTACAGCTGCTGGAGTGGTTCATTTTATGTTTCATCAGCTTCACTGAGCCATGAGGTGCCCAGATTAAACATAACTTCTTGATGTTCCTATTAGAATGTTTGCAAATGAGGTTATCCTTTGAATAAGTGGATGCAATAAAGTAAGTTGCTACCCACTGTGGTTGGGCATCATATACCCAGCAAAGGCCTAAATGGAGCAAAAAGAAAAGGAGCAGGAATCGGCTCCTTTCTCTTCTCGCTTGTCTACATGAGTTGGGACCCAGGTCTTCTCCTGTCCTTGGTCTAGGTTTACATCACCAGATCCCTCAGTTCTCAGACTCAGGACTTGACTAGAATTACAAACTAACTTCCCTTGGTCCATTGCTTGCAAGAAACAGGTGGTGGGACTTAACATTGTTAAGCATATGTGCCAGTTTTAATAAATCTCTCTCTCTCTCTCTCTCTCTGTCTCTCTCTCTCTCTCTGTGTGTGTGTGTGTGTTCAGTCTATCCATCATCCCGCCTGCCTCCTTGTCAGTAGGAAGACAGATGCATAGTCTAAATATTAGTCTTTATTCTGCCCTGATCCAAGGGCAAGGAATTTGCAAAATCCTCTTCTAAACATTTTGAAAGTGAGATTTTGCTTGCAAGGAGAGCGAAATATAATGTAAATGCATGTCGTGTTTCCTCTGCAAGACAATGGAATATACACAATACCTAGACTTTCCTACAAAGGAATGGCCAAAGTCACAAAAGCCTAGAAAAATAGTGATGTTCCTTTACAAATGCTCTGGCCTGAGCCATCAAACATGGTTAACTGAACCTGTCATGTAGAAGCCTTGGGTAGGAAACAGACCTGGGGTGACAACTATGGCCAAAAGACTTTGGGCTGGTAGTTTTACCTGTCTAAGCCAGGAAAACAAAATCTATGCTATAAAACAGATACAGGAATCCAATGGGGTAATTCATGTGTAATTGCTGATGCAAAGAACAAGGTAAATACTCATTGACTAAATGGCTTATCTTAAAATATTATTTCTCTTAAATGATGGTAACGGCTGCTGTTTGTTTTTTAAAGGCTTTTTCTGTGTTATCAGAATCATTGTATATCTTCTTTACAACTTGTGAAGGAATCGTTAGTGTGACTCTGGCTGTCATTTGTAGATGAGGAAATTGAATCCCAGAGAGGCAGCCAAAGTCACAGAATGGGGCCAGTGGTATCTACTTTCCTGACCCACTCACCAGCCTCCCATCACCCCTCATTCTCAGAACCAAATCTGACCTTGCACCGTGGCCCTGGCACACAAGGCTTTCCTGAAAGCAAGACATTTATTGCTTACTTAGTAAGGGTGAGTGAGGAGTGTGTGTGTGTGTGTGTGTGTGTGTGTGTGTGTGTGAGAGAGAGAGAGAGAAAGAGAGAGAGAGAGAGAGAGAGAGAGAGAGAGAGAGAGTGTGCGGGGCTTTAGTATATGACCTGTCTTTTCTTCGGTGTTTTGTTTTTTCCCTGGAAAGGGAAGTGGAAGTGATTGACTTTTATTGCTGGCTTCAGACTTTTGTCAGTTGTTTGTTCCACCAACAAGTGGAATATCACTAAATCAGAGCCGCTCAGCCAGTGGAGTTAGCCAGGTGGTGATGCTGAGCAGTCACCGGTGGCATAAATCATAGCTGTTCAGTCCGTCAGTATCCAAATGGGGACAGCTAGAAAGCTAATCAGATTGGAGATTCATAGATAGACGCTGAAAGGCAAATGGCTGCTCTTAGGAATATCTTATCCATCACGACCTCGCACGCAGAGCCCTCTAAACAAGGCAGGGGGGACGGAGTCTTGGGCTTGAGACACTGAGCTGACCTCTAAGCTGTTATTCTTCAACTGAAACTCAAGCAGGTGAGCTATAAGGTTTGTTGCTCACCACTTTGAGTACGTCGTCATCTCTTTCCAATGGCCTTCATCCTATCAATTTGGCTACATGCTCACTTCCTTGACTGTGGTCATTTACTAAGATTCTTTTGCCTATGGACTTTTTGTCCTCCCAGCTTTGGAAGAGCTTAAGCAATTACGACAGGTCTGGGTTATGGGAAATGCCTCCAGGGGCATCCTCCGTCCTCAGTCTCCCCCCATACTCACCTGCCTTGAGTGCTGTGAGTAGAACTTTCTGGGTTTTAATTTTTTTTTTTTTTTACTTAACAGCTGTCAGTTACTCTTTCTCAAGCATAAGCCCTCTGGAGTCAGATCTGGCTCCTAATTTTGTACATAGAACATACTTATTTACACGAAGAGAAAACATTCATTTAGAATAGTAGAGGGCAAGGTCAACCAACTGAATCTATAATGGGCAGCATGTTTGGGAATAGTAGTTAATGCATGAACTGTTGCATAAACAGGGCATTACAGAAAGGCAAAAGTCTGCCCAGAGGGATTAGTAGAATGGCAGGAAGGGAACTTACTTGTTAACCTAATGCTGAGGTGGTTCCATTGTAGCATCACAGTTATTACTAGAAAAGAATTATTCAATGAGTAGTATAAAAATGTCATGGGTGCTCCTTCTTCCAAAGGAAAGACTTGGTTTCCATTCGAATCTATAAGAGGAAGTAATCCATCCTGTTACAAATAATGTACCATTTCCTTCCCATGGGCAGAGTTTGGAGTTTTTTTTGTCAGAAATGATGTTTTCATGGAGAGAATGCTTTCCTATGACTCACACACAGCTGCCAAAGCTAAGCTAAAGCTCAGGTTAGAAAGGAAGAGGGCTCAGCCTCACCCTGGCTCCTCAATGTTCATTAAGATCACATAAAAAGCAGTCAGCATTTTCTTACAGAAATTATTGAGAATAAACAAACCATACAGAATTCAACTGGTGGCACATTTTCAGTGGAAGAGGTTGAGATGCTGGTCAGCAGACTTTGTGATCACCTTCTGAAACATAGTCAGGATTTCATAAAGAGAGAATTCAGGACTGGAATAGAGCTCATGGAAGTTTGTGCTCAGCATCCTGAGTCTGATCCCCACTATAACACTTACTAAAGGGAGAATTGTTTATCTCAGCCAGATAGTCAGGAGTCTATGGGAGACAGTCTGGAAGGCAGACAATGATCATCCAAGTCAAACGAACTGTGAGATGACTCAGTGGTTAAGAGCACTGACTGCTCTTCCAGAGAACCTGGGCTTGATTCCCAGCATTCACAACCTTCCATAACTCCAGTTCTGGGGAATCTGACTCCTCCCTTGTCCTTCACAGGCACCAGGCACGGCAGGGTGCCTTGACAAGCATGCGCTCTTACACATAAAATAAAATAAATGAACCTAAGAACCCAACAAACCACAAGCCTAGCTCTCCCCAGGTTAGTGACAGGAGAACCCGCCAGCCATGAGCAGCCACTATGTGTCCTGTATCATTCATGGTATTGAGAAATAATTAAGAAATTGTATGTGGTTTTGATTATCTTCATTCACCAAAGGTCTTTTGTCAGTTTCATTAAGCCTGAGTTCACCCTTCCCTCTTGATGCTGTTGAGTGTTTGAAAGGACGAACCCTACTTGACTTAGGGGGCCTAGGGCGGTGTTGCTTCATGGCCCTCACTCGCCCCAGCCCCTTCATCAGGTATCCTGAACCTCAGAGAGACAAACTGCATCTTCCGTTTTAACCCTAGTTGACTTAGCTGTGACATGCCCTATGTTTTCCCAGAAGATCCCCCCAAGTATTTATTATGGGCTGAATTCAGTTCTCATCTCCAGTACTCAGGCTGTAACTACGTTCGGAGGCAGAGTTTTGAAAGAGGTACGGGTCCCAATCTCGAAAGCCAAAAACCTCTCAAATGGCGAAATCTCAAAGGATCAAAATCTTGAAAATATATTTCTAGAACAAATAAATTGAATAATTCTTTAATAGAAGTTTACTTACATTTTAAGTCAGGGGGTCTTTGAGAAACAAAAGAGCATGGCAGAACATTTTACACAACAAAATAGACAACAGCATAGGTGTCATTGCAAATACACACACGTGAGCTAGGAATAATCTTCGGCGTGTAATAGTTATAAGCATACGAATTGCATTCATAAAGATATAGGCCTGAAAGCAAAGTACAAAAGTGTGTGTTATGATGGGTGTCAATCGTGTATACCTCTCATTATAACTGCCGCCATCTGAAATGTCCTTCCCTACAGCCTGTCTTTAGATGACCAACCCCATTCACCATTCCCATTCAATTCGTCCAAAAGAGTTGAAACTATCTTAGAAGTGATGTGAAAATGAAATAAGTTATTGCTGTGGATTGTGCCTGTGGGTGTTTGGTAGGCAAGACCTTAAAGATGTAATTGAGGTAAATGATGCCACCAGAGTGGCTCCACATGATTGGTACCCTTAGAAGAAGAGGAGATCGGGACACTGTCTCACTGCCATGTGAGGGTACCAGGAGAGGGCAGACTATCCACAAAGGAGGAGGGAGGCTCAGGAGATGTCAGCCCTGCTCACACCTAATTTGGACTGCTAACTTCCTTAAGTGTGAGAAAACACGTTTCTGTTTCATATGATAATTTATGACAGCCATAGTTGATGAGTGAAGCCCCGTCTCTGCCATACGATCTCCGGAGTGTGCAGACAAGGGCACCTGTGTTCGGTAACACACACAGAGGCCGAAAGATGATCCCCATCTAGCCCAAACTCCTGCTGCTTGTTTCTAAAATCCTCCATCTCACCTGTTCTACATCTGGCAGGCGCACAGCTTCATCTGTTCTGCATCCCACAGGGTACACGGTAGTCAGGTGTGTCTCCCCACTGCCATGCTCTCTGTCCTTCCCAAACACTCTGTAGTGTTCTCTTCTTAGCCGGGGGATCCTGATTCTCTAGAGTGGGGTGTCCATCTTTGTTCTTCCACATGCATGGCCTTCAGGGCCTAGTTCTTGACTGCTCATCTCCGTCTATATGTTCTCCCCCTCTTTGTAATTTTACAGCACAGTTTTGGGGTTCAACTTTCTCCTCTCTCTCTCTTTTTCTCTTCCAACAGTCTACCCAATTGAAAAAAATCGAAGTAGCTTACACAAGTCATAAAATGCAGCAAAACCCATCATTTCCACACAGGAGAGAAAAGAAAGCAATGGCAAAGCTCTAAAAGGGAGTCAGCTTGGAAATAAACTGCTGAATGCCGCGTCTTGCTGCGCATTTGGCTCACTTGAAGAAGCCATCTGAGAAGGGAGACTTTACAGTTCTGAGACTCACACTGCGTGCAGGATGGAAACAGACTGATTGCTCAGGAGAAGGATAATTGTCCTTGGGATTGCCAGAGAAATATAGCTCTCCTAAGAGTTCTAGAACTACTTAACATAAGGAGGAGCATCGTCAGTGCGGACTGGTAATGAGATTCGATGCGTGTACTCATAGTTAAATGAAAGTCTAATTTAGCAAAGGCCACTGCACAGGTGTTGTTAGTTGTCTTGTCACTGCTGCAGCAAACACCTGAGGGAAACACTGTCAAGGAGGGAGAGTATATCTTTCTTCATGGTGTCAGGTTTTAGGCCATTTTTGGTGGCACCACTGTTTCTGGGCATGTAGTAGGGAGGCACAGTATGGCGACTGGGGAATGGTGGACAGAGTCCTTCATCTACTGGCAATTGGAGGAGAGAGAGGACAAAGGGCCAGGGTCAAGGTAAATCTTTATAGGGAACACCCCAATGACCTACTTCCTCCAAATGGGCCTCACTTCCTGCTTTCTACCACCTCTTGATATACCCTTGTATTAAAGGGAACTAATTGCTAGTCTGTTCAGAGCCTTCCTGGCCCTATTACCTCCCAGATCCATAACTGCAACACCGGGGCCATACCTTGATGCATGAGCCTTGTGTCGAGGGGTGCGTGTGTGTGTTGTGTGTGTGTATTGTGCGTGTGTATCTCATCAAACTGTGGCAGTTGCCCCATGGTAGGGCTGAAGTGCAGAAGTCTCTGCTGGTCTCCTTGGATGGAGAATGAGATTGGTTGGACTTTGAGGGAGGGAGGGTTGTGAATGTGACACTCGTGTTGTTTCCATTGAGATTTGTCATTACTGGAGAGCAAGCGATGACAGTGTAACAATAAGCAATAGATTCAGTAATGGCAGAAGGCAGCATGCCATTCTGGGTCACCAGCTGAATTTTGCTTGATTGCTTTCAAGGTGTATATAGCCAATAACCAAGATACCATTCCATTTGTCAGTGCTCCGAAGTCCAAGACCAGGAACACACTTGGAGTTGAGATGAGTTGGGCCCTGGCTTGGTACCTTGAAGGGGATGAACGTGTGGGAAGAATAGGAACAAGGTATGAAGGGTTTATAGGAAAGGGTCTTACCATGTGTGGAGCAATTTGGAGAGAGAATTCTGTGAAACAAGAATTTGCTCTGAATTGGTTCCCATTGGGAACTTGGACAATTTTGATTGTGTGTCTGCACTGTTGTTTCAGAAGGCAGAAAGAATGGCTCATAGCTAACGCTGTGATTGTTACGAAACTCTCAAGCATAGGGAGAGAGTCTGGTGGTGATGACGATAACACTATTTTTGTGTGTCCTCAGACACAATTGTGTGACAGGCTTATTTTGTGTCACTTCATTACAGTGATAATTGACCTGATGTTGCTTCCTAGTAATGGCAAACAAGACCTGCTTGTGAGTGCTACGCTGGAGCCTGACTTCCGGGGACTGTTCTTTTTCTGAGACGACATGTTTAGAAGAGTGACTCGGATGTGCACCCACAGTATAATGAGGAAGAGGGCATGCTTTCAATACAACTTGGCTCTGAATCTTCTCAAACACTCAGACAACAAGGGATATCAAGGCCTTTTTCATTCCATGCAATGAGAAAATAATCGAATACCTCAAAAGTTTTAGGCCAAATCTTTGTCCTGGCCAGTATCCGTCTTCAAAACCAATAACGCCGTGTTAATCCTGGAGCTGAGTCATCTGGTCCTGTTGCAAAGAACATGCCATATGTGAACGTCCCTTTGTACCTACAAGTTATATCCATGGCTGTCTCATGTTACTCATTGAAAAAGAAAGATTTCTTATAAAGCCTACCTGATGGTGGCCAGTGATGGCCAGGTGGGTAAAGGCACTAGCCAACAAGCCTGCCAACCTGAGTTCTGTCCCCTGAATTCAAATGGTAGAAGGAGAGGGCCAACTTCCCCAAGTTGTCCTCTGATTTTTATCCATGTGATGAGAGCCACACCTCCTTAATTTCACATGAACTCTTACTTAGAAATAGGCATCCCTGCAATACTGTAGAAACGGTCCCATCACTGTTGTAAACTGTTGTTAGTCCACCTGCTTATTCTAGCTTTTATATGTATATTGTAAAGCTGTTTCAGCCATAATGCACCATCCAATTTTACTTTTTGATGTGCTGTTTCACTTTATACCTATGCTTTTATTATAGCTACAGAATCATTTTAATGTCTTTTTTCTCTCTTTGTTGAAAGTGGATTTTTTTAATGCAGTATATTCTTATTATGGTTTCCCTCCCCCAGATCCTCCTAGATCTTCCCCACCTCCTCACCCATCCAAATTCACACCAGTTTTTGCTCTCTCTCTCACTGAAAACTGGCATCTAAAAATAAATACAATAAGATAAAATAAAACCAAACAAAGCAGAGAGGACAAAACAAATGGGTGAAAAAAAAAACAAAGAAAAAGAAGAAACACATATAGATATATAGAAAGACACAGATTCGCAAACACAGAAAGCCTAAAAAGCACAAAACCAGAAGTCATAACATATATGCAAAAGACCTGTAAAGTTAAAAACATGTTCAGATAAAGTATTATGGGGCAAAACCCCAAAAACCCCACAAAAACCACCATTGAGTTCACTGTGTTGGTAATCTACTGTTGGGCATGGGGACTGCCCTTAAAGGGAGTCCTTTTAGTGTCTTTTTATTAATGGCCATATGAAATCTCATATCAATTTTCCAATTCAGTTGTACTTCTAGAAATACAATGTTCTTGTTTTCCACTGTAAGATTTTCCTGGCTTGTAGGAGTCCCTTCTCTTTGAAGCTCACTTTTTGTTCAGCTAATAGCTTGTGAGACTTTTCTCTTCATTCTTGGTGTTTGGAAGTTAGTTCCAGAGCATAGATAAACCTACTTTATCTTTCGGTAATATCATCTAATGTCCTTGAGAAGGTTTTTGACACAAACCTTCAGATCCCTTTGCAAGGTGGGTTTTACTTGGGTTTCTGACCATTTCTTTCCCTTTGTCTTTTCTTTTTCTTGTGGGACCTGATGTTAGTTCGTGGGCCCACTGTGCTCCTCTTCTGTGGGCTGTCTGCCTTGCGTTTTCCCTCAGCTGCTGTTTTCAGTCTCCAGGCCAGGGGGTGTGAGTATCAGCACTGATCCGCTCCTTGAACTCATCTGCTGACTTTCTTTTTAATTGAACTCTTTCTAGGGGCATCTTTTGTCTTGTGCTGAGCACGACTTCTTTGGCTTTTCAATTGTTACTCTTTGTCCCTCTAGTGCACAATTGCACACGGGATATTTTAGTTACCCAAGGTCATTTGTAGTACCAAAATCTTAAATAGACATTTCTAATATAAAAATTCATATATTTAAAATAAAATTTATTATAGGGTATTGTTAAAGGCAGCTTGGGATATAACTCAGAGGTAGAACACTAGCTTAGATGCACAATACGTCAGCAACACACACAAATAATATATCATTATAATTATTCTATTTATTAGCAAATATCAATATCTTATTATTCCTAATTTTAAAATGAAATTTATCATATATATGTGATATATGATATATTATATACATATTCTATTATATATATATATGAAAAGCCAAAGAATCTGTGTATATAGAATTGATGCCACCCATGATTTCGGGTATTTGAGGACTGTTTTGGGACTTGTCACTTGTGGATAAATCGGGACTACTGTTTATTTTTTAATAGGTTGTGCTTTCCTGCTCTCGTTAGCTTTCTTTGACCAGGAACCTGCCCTACTCCTTGCTTATTTTTACTCTTTGTGACTGGCAAGCCCCTCTGGGATCTGGTCATTTTCCTTTGAGTGCATTGGAGTTTAGCCACTCCTCTGGTATAAAGTGGGGTGGGGTGGTGAGGGTGACAGGTGGGGGGTGACCCTGACAGCTGGATGGGTTGCAATGGGAAGTTATGAGTTTTGTATGGTCATCAGGAAGCAAGAAGAACAAAGAGAGTTTGCTCAGCCTCAGGCTGGCCCACAGTCTAGTCTTTCCTCCCTCCCTCTGTTCCTTTGGCCTTAGGCCCTGGCTAAGATTTGGGAACACTTAGGCTAACTCCAATCAGCTTTCTGTCTGCTGCCCAGAGATCCTATTGGATTAGGCTCTTCCCAAAGTCTTCAGATCCTTGCCTACAATTGTGTTCTGATATCTCCTTCCCTCTTCCTCCTCTAGCTTCCTCCTGGGCTAAGGTTAAATACTGTAATGGTTAGAATGAGCTATGCCCCATATTCTCTGGCATTTGAATACCTCATTCCCTGTTGGTAATGCTGTTTGGGAAGGTTTAGGAGGTGTGGCCTTGCTGGAGGAGGTGTGGCCTTGCTGAAGGAAGTCGGTCACTGGGCCAGACTTTGAGGTTTAAAAACCTCCTCCCGTTCCAAGTATACATTCTCTGCTTTCTGTTTTGCATTAGAGATGTGAGCTCTCAGCTCTTGCTCCAGCGACCATGTCTGTTGCTTACTGCCATGCTTCCCACCTTGAGGAACTCTTACCCCTTGGAACAGTAAGCAAAATAAACCCTTCCTTCTCTCAGTCACCTTGCTCATGGTGTTTTACCGCGGCAACAGAAAAGCAACTAACACAGGTTCCACACTCGTAAGCTGTTTGTCCGGTATCCGAACTGGTGCTATGCCTGGGGTCGGTGAGGAAAGACTGAGGCTGTGTGTAGGAGGGGCAGGATGCGTTAGTACGCTGTTTCCCTTCTGCCGTGTTTTCTCCACTTACTTTTTATATTTTACCCAGGGTACTCGTTCCTATAATGGGAAAGGCAGTTTTTTTATATTTTATATTCCTATAATGTGAAAGTCATATTAAAGGAATTTCTATGGGAATTTTGGGGGTTATGGGGCGAGGTAGGGAGGGTAAACTGGCCACCTGCAGAGACTCAGCTGCATTTATGGTGCTCCCTGTTCACTCAAGACTTCTTTAAGTTAGATTGTTTTCATTAAGACAGTAATTGTCGCAAAGTTCACCTATCAGGTGGGCTGCGTATCAGATATGGATCTGAGGATACCAGTTCAGTGTTGACCAGACAACCACAGGAAGGTTCCCCTCCAGGATCCTGAAGTACTGAGTTACTGTGTAAAACAAGAAATTGTTATGTATTTGTGTTTTCCTATTAGAAGAAAGAATGACATTCAGCATCCTGTTTTTTTGTATGCTTCAAGACACAGGTGATTGTTTCCAACTTGGGTATAAAATAAGGAAAATACCAGGTCCATGCTTGCCTAGTTCCCTAACTCTTGACCCTCTCCGGGGTGGTGCTGGGGAAGGTGTGCCAGTAAGAGAGCACCACATTAGGACATGTGAATTCTTATCCCGAGCAGACAGCTCAGAGGTTTTTTGCATTGTTAGTTAAACAATTCAAGAAAACTACTAATGAATCAATTATTCATGTTCTTAGATTAGGTAATATTTGCCCATTACACAAAATTCAGAAACGCACCACAGGCTAGCAGGTAAGACACAAGTCTTCTTGCCTTGTCTTTACCTGCCTGGGCCTCCCTTGAGGAAGCTGCAGTTATTGGCTGCTCTGTGAGCTCCTCTAGCTGTGATCAATGGCCTTGTTTCACAGAGATCCAGTTGATAGATCTGCTACTGCGTGTAGACCACTAAGTCTATAACACAAGCCCTCATCTCGACCAGAGATTCACGGAAGCACCTGAAAAATATGGAGTGCATCTGTGTTCTGAGAAAACTTATAGGCAATGAAATTGGATTCCATGAACTTTCGTGAAAGTTTGTTATTCTTTTGAGCTTGTTCTATTGATTTTTCCCCCAACCACTAGATGATATAATGGTAGAAATAGATGGGACACAGAGCAAGCATATCAAGGTGACCATACCTGAGAGTGTCTGCATGTTTCTTAATAGCTAAGAAAGAAAAGATATAAAATACTTCAGATGATAAATCCCTGAGGAAATGATAAATATTTGAGATGACAGACAAGTTAATTGTCCTGATTTCATCATTCTACAGTGTATATACATCTATCATAACAACATTTTGCCTTATACATATATATGATGAATTGTCAATTAAAAATGTAAGACTTTTAAAAGTTCAGAGAAAATGAGCTAAATATGTTATATGGTTAGCAATATAATTTTTAACTTCACAATATAAAAACAGTTAATGTAGACATGTGTCTCAATATTCATAAAAATATAGATACTACTATAAGTAATATCTATGTATTGTACATATACTCATACACATGCATACATGGGTGTTTACAGAGTTTCCCTCCCGCCAGGTCCACAGCCGTTTAGTCCCAAAGAAACACACAGAGGTCTACATTAATCATAAACTGGTTGGCTTATTAGCTCAGGCTTCTTGTTAACTAATTCTTACATCTTAAACTAGCCCATTATTCTTGTCTGTTAGCCACATGGCTTGGTACCTTTTATCAGTGAGGCGTTCTTGTTGATCTGTGTCTGGCTTCCTCTGCGACGACTGCAGACTGACTCTTTCCTCTTCCCAGAATTCTCCTGTTCTCATTGACCCACCTCTACTTCCTGCCTGGCTACTGGCCAATCAGCATTTTATTAAAACAATACAATATAAGTGACAGGGTACAAGACCATTGTCCTACATCACATATATAATCTGGTTATCATCTATTTATCTTCTATCTATCTATCTATCTATCTATCTATCTATCTATCTATCTATCTATCTATCTATCTATCTTTGTAGATGGATAAGTGACTACACACACACACATACACACACAAAATTTTCATAGTATATAAAAACAATATGGGGCTGGATTTGACCCTTAGGCTGTAGTTTGCTGACCCTAGCTAAAGATCTTTGCATATTCAATCACATATCAGTGTATATCCCTTCCATTTTTTAAAGTTTATTTTATTTTGACTTTTTAAGACAGGGTTTCTTGATATATTCTTGACTGTTCTGAAACTCATTATGTAGACAAGGCTGGCCTTGAACTCACAGAGACCTGCCTGTCCTTGCCTTTAGAGAACTGAAATTAAAGGCATGCACCACCATGCCTGGCAAGTCTTTTTATTTTTTTATATGTGCTTATATGTGTATGGTGGTTTGAATGTAATTGGCCCTCATAAGCTCATAGGGAGTGGCACTATTGGGAGGTGTGGGCTTGTTGAGGTCTCTTTTGCTTAAGCTTTGCCCAGTATCCGAGACCATTTCCTGTTATCTTCTGATCAAGATATAGCCAGCATCACGTCTACCTGTATGCTGCCATGTCCTGCCATGATGACAATGGACTGAGCCTCTGAAACTGTAAGCAAGCCACCCCAATTAAATGTTTTCCTTATAAGAATTGCCATGGTCATGGTGTCTGTTCACAGCAATAGAAACCCTAACTAAGACAGTGTGTCTGTATGAATGTGCCACTTGTGTGTGGGTGCCCAGAGAGGTCAAAAGGGGATGTCAGATCCATTGGAGCTGGAGTTGCAGGCAGTTATGAGCCTCCTGGTGTGGGTACTCAGATCTAAACTTTAGGGTTATGGCGGAGCAGAAGACACTTAACTTCTGAGCCATCTCTCCAGCCCTTCGTTCTATTTCTTTATACACAGCTCTGTGTCATATTGTTCTGCACCAGGATATTTATATTAAGGTTTCTATTCATAGAATTCTCCCTTTCTGTTCCGCCTATGATATTTAGGAACATGCTGTGATATAGTGGGCACTAAGAACTGTCTAAAATGCAGAAATCTGTTTTCAGTAAGTGACGCAGCTACAGAAAACTTTGCATGTTTTTCTTCATGAACCTCTGTGAATATCCATAGAAAAATTCATAGATGAGTGATCGATTTGGCACAAATAGCATGATGTTTCTGACCATAGAGTAGACTATAGCCACGGCATTTTTCTTGTCCAGACTATATGAAAATGCTAGGTGGCTCTGAATCTTTCCAGAAATCCTCCATTAATAGAGATCCCAGAGTCAGGAAACAAAACTTGTACAAGCAGGCATTTCCTGTATCTTAGTTAGGGCTTCTATTGCTGTGATACAAGATCATGAACAAAAGCAACTCAGGAGCAAAGGGTTTATTCCAGTTTACAACTGGCAAGTCTCAGTCCCCCTTCAAAGGAAGTTACGGCAGAAGCTCAAGGCAGGAACTTGGAGGCAGCAACGGAGGCAGAAGCCATGGAAAGGTGCTTATTACCAGATTGTTCCCCAAGGCTAACTCAGCCTGCTTTCTTATGCCCCACTCCCTGGTCCAGGAACACCTGTGCAGGGGTAGTGCCACCTGTAATGTGGGTCCTCCTATATCAATCACTTATTAAGAAAATGCATCACAGTTTGTCTACAGGCCAGTCTGGTAAAGGCATTTTCCTAATTGAGGTTCCCTCTTCCCAAATGATTCTGGGGTTGTGTCAAGTTGGCATAAAAGCACACTTCATGACGACAGTGCACAGAGGAGGGTTTATAACACTGAAGAGTCCAGCTGCCTCACTGTCATCCGGACTGAGGCTCCCTAACCACCCAAAGAGCTGACTGGGAGGGATAGGGTCTGGGATGGGGTATAAGAGCATGACTCTTGCATTTTCACGACTTACAAGCGATCTATGCTAAAGAAGATAATGGACAATTTTAGAAAGATTTTTTTTATCTTAATGCCATTTAAGTGAATCCTGTAGAAAATAATTCTGTAATTAGTCTCTCTAAAAACATAAGGCATGCTGTGGGACCTCCTTCAGCCAATACAGACCTATCTTAGGTTGGCATATGACAAACTCTGTTTATATGCATAAAATATTTTGCACCTAGAAAAATTGGTGCCATGAAAATGCAAATGACAGGTAATAAAAAAAACCATCAGGTATAACCTCTGTCTACCAAATGACTTTATATTCCAGGCTTCTGCTTCCTCACTTTAAAAATGAGACTGTTATGGTATTTGATATCAAAGGCTCCTTCTAGCTTTGGAACTATGCAAAATGCAAACAATCAAAAAATGTCCCATATGGTGATGGTGTGGTGACTTGAATGAAAATGTTCTCCCTATATGGTCAAGCATTTGAGCACTTGGTCCTCAATTGCTTGTGCTATTTGGATAGATTATGGGAAATGAAGCCTTCCTAGAAGTATATCACTGGGGGTAGGCTTTGAGATTTTTAAAGTCTCACATGGGTGACCGTTGACTTGCTCTCTCTGCTTTGTGCCTGAGGTTAAATTCCTTGGTTGAGGGACAACAGGGCTGCTTCTAAGTTCTAACTGTTACAGATAAAACTGCTAAGAAGATAGTTGAGTAAGTACCCTTGTGGTATGATTGAGCATCCTTTGGATATATGCCCAAGAGAAGGATAGCTGGGTCTTGTGGTAGGTTGATTCACAATTTTCTGAGAAACCGTCACACTGACATCCAAAGTGGATGTACAAGTTTTCACAAGCAACAGAGGAGTGTTCCCTTTGCTCCACATCCTCTCCAGCATGAGTTGTAGCTTGTGTTTTTGATCTTAGCCATTCTGACAGGTATAAGATGAAGTCTCTGAGTCATTTTGATTTGTACTTCCCTGGTGGCTAAGGATGTTGAACATCTTCTTATGTGTTTCGTGGCCAGTTGAGATTCTTCTGTTGAGAATTCTCTCTTTAGATCTGTACCCCATTTTAAAATTGGATTATTTGGTTTGTTGATATCTGGTTTCTTGAGTTCTTTATATATTTTGGAAATCAGCCCTCTGTAAAATGTAGGGTTGGCTAAGATCTTTTCCCATTCAATATGCTGTTGGTGTCCTTTACCTTACAGAAACTTTTCCATTTCATGAGGTCCTATTTATTAATTACCAATCTTAGTGCCTGTGCTATTGGTGTTCTGTTCAGCAAGCTGTCTCCTGTGCCAATGCATTTGTAATTATTTCCCAGTTTTTCTTCTAACATGTTCAGTGTATCTATATTTATGTTTAGGTCTTCGATCCTTGAGTTTTGTGCAGGGTGATATATATAGATCTATTTGGATTCTTCTATGTGCTGACATCCAGTTAGACCAGCACCATTTGTTGAGATGCTTTCTTTTTTTCCCATTGTATAATTTTGGTCTCTTTGTTGAAAATCTTTTGTCCATAGGTGTGTGAATGTATGTCTGGGTCTTCAGTTCGATTACATTACTCCACCTATCTGTTTTTATTCCAGTATCATATGGTTTTTATTACTATAGCTCCATAGTAGAGCTTGAAATCAGGGATGGTGATACCTCCAGTTTCTTTTATTGTACAGGATTGTTTTAGCTACCCTGGATTTTTGTCTTTCCATATAAAGTTGAGTATTGTTCTTTCAGGGTCTGTAAAGAATTGTGTTGATATTTTAATGGGGATTTCATTGAATCTGTAGATTGCTTTTTGGTAAGATGGGCATCTTTACTATGAAATTTACTAAGAAATCAAGAGATCCAAATTGGAAAGAAAGAAGTCAAAGATCATTATTCACAGATGATATGAGAATATCCATAAGCAACCCCAAAAACTCTACCAGGGAACTCCTACAGCTAATAAACACTTTTAGTCAAGTGGCTGGATTAAGATTAACTCAAAAAAGTCAGTAGTCCCCATATATACAAATGATAAGTAGGCTGAGAACGAACTCAGGGAATCAACACCCTTCACAATAGTCACAAATAATACAAAATATCTTGGTGTAGCTCTGATCAAGCAAGTGAAAGACCTGTGTGACCAGTACTTTGAAAAAAGATGTCAAAGAAGATGTCATAAGCTGGGAAGATCTCCCATACTTATGGATCAGTAAGATTAACACAGTTTCTTTTTATGTTCTTTCTTCTGATATGAATAATTCTTAAGAAACAAAATCTACTAAGATAGGGAAGAATGCAGCATTGCTCTTTTTTTGGGGGGGGGGGGAAGGCCTGTTGCAAATTTTATTAACTGTGTTGAGATATCACCCATTTGGGTAGTTTTAAAAATAATTTATGAAAATGGGTATGGTAGAATTTTTCTACTTTAAAATATAATAACCTTGAAATTTGTTATGCAGCCTTAAATTTGATTTTTTTCTTGCCATTAGCAAACCAAACAAACAAACAAACAAACACGTGTTTGTAAAAATCCATGGCAAGAGCAAAATTCTGTCAATAATAACCACGTCAAAAATGCAGATAAAGCCCATACTTCTGTGTTGGAATCTTTATAGGAGAGATACGTTGGTTTAGTATTCACTCAGTATCCACTCCAACAGGTATCTGGGTGCTGAGGGATGCTTGCTAGAGGTTCAGGCCTCCACATGATTTGCCATTGCATTACAGGAGCAAATTAAAGGATTAACTGAGGGCGAACAATTATTAGACCTGTCAATATTCATTAATTGCTGGATAATATTGTTTCTTACAGCTTATCTGCTTCAGTACGAGGATCTCTCTCAAGACCAGAAATGCACTATGCAACACACATGTGCACGTGTGCATGCATGCACCTACACACTTGATACTTAGGGAAGCACTTGTTTAAAGGACAAAGTTTATTTTCAGGTACATTGAATTTTTGTACAGTTCTGGTGACAGCTGTGTGCAACCCTGCTTGGATGCTCTAATTCCAGGGCAATTCTTGTTTTTATTAGTTACCATAGAACTCCAAGTAAGGAGTCCCAAAGCCATTGCAACAGGAAAATAGAGCAAGTGGTGGCTGTGCTTGAATGTGAGTTCTCTGACACCTGACTGACAGGGGCCACCATTTGTAGTGAGTGAGCCTTTACACTTAATTATGGGCTCTTGATGTTCTCAGTCACAAGCTGCCTAGGTTTTTTTTTTTATTCATAGCTATTATTGTCTATTTGGTTTTGCTCTTTTTTCTCCTTCACATCTCTTTGTCACATTGGCGCTCCAGCTATTTCTTGTATATCTGACGTGCGGACATTCCGTATTATAAGGGCAAAAGTGAACTTTCAGTTTTCTGCAATGACAAGACCTGCTTCAATTGTAAAGGCGCTAGTTAGAGGTAGCATGTGCAGCGTACTCCATTTTCAAGGTCCAGAATCCTTTTAAGGGAGGTTGAGTCTCATGGGGTTAATTGCACACTTCATATCCATTGCTGAGGTTGGACCCATGTGGCAGAGGGCTGGTATGACGCAAAGAGAATGGAGTTTATACTCAAGGCAACTGGAGTTGACCAAGAATTTCTGCCTATTAGTAATCACATTTCACAAGCAAGATAATTAGCCAATAAAAGAGAAGTCTTAATTTCTGAAGGGGAGTAAGAGCTTGTGAGACTTGAGAGAAGACATAGGAAGTGGGGTAGCATTCGCTCATTCTACAAACACCTATTAAGTGTTACTCTGTTCTAGGGAGATGGT
Organism: Ondatra zibethicus; assembly: GCA_004026605.1. Classification (NCBI taxonomy): domain Eukaryota; kingdom Metazoa; phylum Chordata; class Mammalia; order Rodentia; family Cricetidae; genus Ondatra; species Ondatra zibethicus. Next base: position 74,150 of record PVIU01003664.1, read on the forward strand.
AGACAGAAAATTAAAAGTGGAGTATGACAAAGTACCTGACCCTAAGGATCTTACCCTCAGGAAGGCAGCTGTGTGAGCAATTAACAATTCTCAATGAGAACCACAATGGGAGTTGAAGGTAATGGTGGCCTAGTGTCAGAGGGCAGAGTAGGTTTCTTAATACTGATGTCCCTGTCAATGTGTTTGAAAAATCAGAGCAAAGGGAACTTAGGACAAGGGCAATTCATACTAAAGAAAAATGCATACAAATGTCACCGAGTTATACCATAGCATGGGAGGTGACCTCAGAGGCCATGATACTTAGCTAAATGGAGCGATGGTAGACGTGATGGGGATGGAGACAGAAGTTTCCAGGAATTTCACAATTAAGAGCTCTGTGTATCAAGATGAAGTCTGAATGTATATAAGTCACTTGGTCATACAGACAGATAGTTCTATGGTGAAACTAAAAGTAATTTAATTAAGACCAAGGCCAGGATGTAGTACATTATCATTATCTCATTTTGTATATGACAATGAACATAACAGTAACCCACAGCTTCAGTGTTTCTGGATTATAGAGTGCGGAAGTTGCAGCCAAGGGCCACGGTACAGTCCATTCCCCTACTGCAGCCAGAGTCTGTGATAATGTGCAGCCACCCAGGCATGGTCCTAATGCAGATGACCCCAGTGGCCTGGGCACCAGAGAGCTGGTTCAGCCCCTTGCCAGCTACCTCAGCAAGAGACCTGTTTCTTCCTCCCCCCAAGAACTGGCCTCAGTGGTGTGGGCACAGGGGAGCTGGCCCTAACCGACGATCGCACTGAGAGAACTACCTCCCCCTCTCAGGCTGGTCCCACATGAAGAAGAGCTGGCCCCACCCTTACCTGAGTGGGAGGTTCTAGTGGAGGCCTACCATGAAGACACCGGTACTGCTAAAACATAGAGCACGATCTCAATGACTCTGGCAACAGCAGGATATCCAAGAGACGTTTTGATGAAGGCCAAGTATTGATGATGTACCAGATGCCCAAACTAGAGGAACACACTCCCTTAAGATTGATTGGCAATGCCAACTTGTAATCTTGACAATCTTGAAATCTTTTGCCCTGGGAAAACAAAAGCACTCCTGCTTGGTCCTCCCTCCGTTCTAGCCGGTGCTCTGAAAAAACATCAAGCGATCCTGGTACTGTCCATGCTGTTCTCGGCCAGCTGGGGCTGAACCCAGCTAAGAGTTTTAGTGGATGTAAGTTACGGAACCCAGATCCACATCATTTGGAAAAGCCTGATGCTCCAATTTTCAAAGGTCCTGATGTTTCTAAAGTAGATTCGGAGCCGAGGAAGTCAGAGTTGTTTCTGGGATGTTTGCAAATGCAGCAGTGGACTTTAGAGAGCAGCAAGAAAGTGTTGCATTCTTTGTAAATCTAAAAATGTGGTATGCTATATCCTTATATTAAGCATCATCTTTTCTAACTTCAGAGACTTCGACTGGGAATCCACAGGGGGCTTTGAGTTCCATAGTAAAGGTGCCATCTGTCACCTACTGCCCTGTTGGATGAAGCACAGGAGACTCTGCCTTCCCAAGGTCATGATGAGAGGTTAAGGAAATCCTTAGAGCTTGCTCTGGGAACAGGGATGCCTAAAGTGAGCACTGCCCTGCTTCTTCCTCTTGTCTCTTCCTCCATCCACTGCTCATCTGTATTTATTTTTTTCTTACTGGGGAAGAAAGAATCAAATTATCACACACACCCTTCTGAAGGGCCTAAATTTTTTTCAGAAGGGCTATATCTCCACCCATTCCTCAAATATACGAGCTGCATTCTGGAATAACTAATATTATTTACCTTTTCCTGTCCTACAGAAAATCTTTCTGGGCCCTGGGAAGGTTCTCATAAAGTTGGGTCAGAACAATGAAGTAGGATACAAATAAGTTTCTTTCATATACGCATACATTTCTTTTTTATATGAATACATTTATTTTGTTAATTTATAGATCCCAAACACTTAGTATTAGACATTAAAAATATCCCAAAATATTTAAATAAAATAATGAATGAACAAAGATCCAAGTGTGTTTGTCATTAATTGAAAAGGTTCATAAAAAGCATGTAAGAAACTACTTGGGAACAATGTTTTTCTTTCTATTCTTCCCTGATGGGTTGAAGAAGTGGGACGTATGAGCCAGGGGTGGGATGAACCCCTATAATGGTGGCACTTCAAAGACCAAGGCAGGAAGAACCAGAGTTCAAAGCAGGACTGAGCTGTGTAGATTCTACTCTACCTCAAACCAAACAAACGAAACAATGATAACAACTCAAAGAGCTTTGACTCATGGATTGTGGACAGAGTAATGAGTGGGGGAAGGAGCTGAAAAAACTTTGTGATTTTTAAAATATTTTGTTCAATATTTAAATGTAAATAAAAATAGTCTAAAGAATTAAAAAGCAAACATTGGCCATATATATGTACTCTAAAGTTCACATCAGACAGATTATGGAAGCAACCTCAAATGTCTAGCAGGTTAATGGCAAAATGAATGTGTTATGTAGTTACTATGGAACATTATTTAGCCTTTAAAAGGAATTACAGTTTGAGTGTGTGCTATGATGTGGTTGAACCTTGAAAACATCATGCTTAGTAAGTCAGATACAGGTAGACGTATACCCTGTGGTTCTAGTTATATGAGGAAAATAGAACAGATAAGTTCATTGAGGTAGAAAGCAAAACAGAATTTGCAGGAGCTGGAAAGTTATTGACAGTTGGGATGTTGGCAAAGTTCTGGAAATGGGTAGTGGGGACTGTCACAGCACCGTGACTGCACGCAGCTCCTGCATTGGTAATTCCTTTCTGCTGTCAACTTGACACAAACCTGAGTAATCTGAGGAGAGTGAACATCAACTGAGGAATTACTTCTGTCAGACTGGCCTAGAGACGATCTGTAGGGCCTTTTCTTGATTAGTGGCTGGTGTAGGATGTCCTTCTGTTTGTGTGTTGCTTTCATTGGTTAATTACTAACGAAACTGCTTTGGCCTGATAGGGCAGAACTTAGGTGGAGAAGGCAGAACTGAATTCTGGGAGGAAGAAAGCAGAGAGAGAGAGCTACCATGGAGCTGCCAGAGACAGACATGCCGAATCTTTCCAGGTAGGCCACTTCCACGTGGTAATACACAGATTATTAGAAATGGGTTAAATCAAGATGTGAGAGCTAGCCAACAAGAGGCTAGAGATAATGGGCCAGGCAGTGATTTAATTAAAACAATTTCTGTGTGATTATTTTGGGTGTAAGCTAGCTGGGCAGCCCCGGGACCAAAAGCAGGCCCTCTCCTTCCTCCTGTTACAAGTGGTTGATGGGAGAGGGACCAGCCCAGCGTGGTGGGGCTACTCCTGAGCAGGTGGTCCTGGGTTGTATACAAAAGGATGCTGAGCAAACTGTGAGGAACAAGCCAGTAAGCAGCACTCCTCCATGTTCTCTGCTTCAGTTGCTGCCTCCAGGTTCCTGTCTTGAGTTCCAGCCTCTCTGTTTCTGCCCTGCTTCAATTCCTGCCCTGACTTCCTTTCATGATTGACTACAAGCTGTAAAATAAAATAAACCCTTTTTCCCCAAGTTGCTTTTGGTCATGGTGTTTTATCGTGGCGATAGAAGCCTAACTAAAGCAGTCTCTCTGGACTGCATTCTTTGAAATGGTTAAAATGGTAAAAATTTCTGTCATGTGTGTCCTTCCATAGTTTAAAAAGATAATGCACAATTGCAAAACCTGCTGTTTTTATTTTGCAAGAGTTTGACCCCCTTATCCAAGACCACGTTATTGATAGAGGATGTCATCTCTGGCTGACTCAGCAGATGCTATGGAGGTAACAGTCTGTGAATCAGGTGTGTGTTTGGAAGGCTGTGCAGCCGCTTCAGCTGGGACTCAGAGTTTCCCCTCTGTGCCTCCAGTGTTGGGGATGCAGTCATTGTCCCTCCATCACTGCAGAGTTAGATCCAGTCAGTTTCTTACAATGCCAGTTTTACCTTCCTTGCACTGAAGCCCAAAGGAGCCTCCTCCTGTGTGCTCGGGGCTTTCTTTTGTAAAGTTCCTATTTTTAAAGCAGGCAGCTTTAAATGTCTAAAGTTTCTAAAGCAATTATAGCAAAACCCAACATTTTCTTTCTTGCTCATCTTTCCTCCTGAATCTAGCTATGCAGAGATAAGTATCATCAACTCTTATTGCTTTTATTGTTAATATTTATCATATTCCATTTTCCAAATTATATAATTTTACTGTTTTGCCTTATTTTTTATTGCGTTAGATATTATCAATTATTTGTTACAATTAAATATGAGAATTTTCTCACTTAAAATTTCTCCCAGCTCTCTAGCCCGCATTCTCCCTCCTTAAATCTTTTTACTAAGCAACACTAGGTTATATTAATGGGTAATATTTACATTTTTATAACAATGTAAGTCTTGTTCTCAACTGCACCATGCATGTTTTAATTTTTGCATGATCACTTTTAATGTCCTTTACAATCTTCTAACTGAATTTTTCTCATAAACATTTCTAAGATATTGTATCTGAAAATGTGTTTCAGTTTTTCCTTCCATCTGCTTGATAGTTTGATGGGGCATGGAATTCTCAAGGATTTGTGAGTACCAAATCTTAGGGCTGTTACTGTGTTATTCAGCGGTATGTTTGAGATGCCCAGTGGTGTCCTGTTGCTTTGCCTATTATTTGATCTGGCTAGGTTTGGTTTTCTGAGTGTTGAGATGACCAGCCTTGTTACTGGGTGGGGCAGTCAGTAGTCCCCAGCCATCTGGAGCTTGTGGCTCCTCCTCCAGGACACTCACATCATCTTTTTGGCAATGCTTTTTCCCTGTCTGGAGGTCTCCTAGACCAGTCCTCTCCTTGTTATGTTCTCTGTTTCCTTTTGCTCCCTTCCTTCCCATTCTTCTATGTATTTTTTTTTAGAATTAAAGGTGTCTTTGATTTTTTTTACTGACCTGTTTATTGTAGTATTTTTTATATTTATACTTTTTAGTATTTTTAACTTTCAAGAGTTTTTCTTGTTCTTTAAAAGTTTCTTTTTCATAGTGTCCTGTTATTTTTTAAACATAGGCAGTATCTTATATCTTAAAGGTATGAATTACACACAGTGCTTTGTTTTGTTTTTTATTTTCTTCTCTTACTTCCACTGATCCAGTTTCTTCTGAAGTTCTCTTTATTCCACTCACTCTGATATTCATTTTAGAGTATTTTGAAACGTTTGGTCTTCTGCTATTCATATTTAAGAGTGAGGACTGAAATAATGGTTAAAACTTTGTATGAGCAGAGCTGTGGACTGGAAATTTTCCTTATACAGGGTTAGTTCAAGACCTGGCCATTTTAGAGAGACTTTTCATGAACTCCTGACCATAGATTCCTTTCTTGGTGTATCAAAATTTCTGGTCCTCTGTGATGTACATTTGTAATGATCAGGAATATAAGTTTTTAAACCTGAAACATTATGGGTAAGATTGACTTTCAGGGAGCTGGAGAGGCGGCTCAACAGTTACGATCACTTGCTGCTCTTACAGAGGACCTGGGTTGAATTCCCAGCACCCACATGGTTGATTCTCAATTGCCTGGAAATCTAGTTCCAAGAGATCTGACAACTTTCTCTGGCCCCCACAGGGACCTACACACTCATGTTGCTTGCATACATACACACACACACACACACACACACACACACACACACACACACACACACACTTCATGTGCATGTGACCCATATGAAAGTACACATTCCAAACACATACAAATAAATAAATCTTTGAAAACAAGATTGGTTGACAATGTTGATTCCCAGCTTGATTATCCCACTTTCTAAGGAAAGTCTCTGGTTTGTACCTTTAAGAATGTATAGTTGAAGATTCCTCTTGAGATTAGGGAATGACCTGTGTTATAAAAGACATCTGAAGGGTTTTCAGTTTGCTTTGTGGATGAGAGGAGATCAATGTAATCCTTTAAAATGTAATATTTAGGAGAACTGGAAACAAAATGCAGTGCCAACAGTAGGGACAAAAATCAATCTTGTCCTGATAGCTGGATGATAAAATAATTATTAGACAAACCTGATACATAGGAAAACGTTCATAATAAAAAGTTCATGTGATAGAAGATGTAATATATATTATACATAATATATAATATGCCATTAATATTACTAGTTAGTCAAAATCATATTAAAAACGAATCTGAACACAATAAGAAAATTTATATTGCCATATTAGTATCACTACAAATTTTACTAATCATAACATTCTCTGCAAATGAACTTACTATATTTTACATCTTATTTGAAGCCACCCTTATCCCCACACTTATCATTATTACAATATTATTACATTATTGTTTGAGGCAATCAAACAGAACATCTAAACACCGAACTTTACTTCTTATTTTATACTCTAGGTGGTTCAATCTCCCTACTAATTGCTTTTGTCTCTATCCAAAACTCAATAGGAACATTCAATTTTATTTTACTCCCACTAAAACTTCTTCACTTAACCAAACATGACCCAACAATATTCTATGACTAGCATGTGCAATAACTTTCCTAATTAAAATACCATTATATAGTGTCTACCTATGACTTCCAAAAGCCCATGTAGAAACCCCTATCACTGGGTCCTCTTCCTACTTTTCTGTCTAGCAAGTATTAATTATGATGTATTCATAGCCAAACAATAATCATAACTCGAGAGTTACAAATAGTATTTCCACTAATAGCCACATATGAATTCTAACTAGTCTAGCAAACTTAGCCCTCCCACCAACAGTGAGCCGAAATGGAGAACTAATAATTGCAGGCAAACGGAAATCACTATTTTCCTGATCAGACCCCTCAATCATCTTCCTAGGAGCTAATATATATATATCTCCTGTGTAACCATCATTGTTGTCCCGGAACTTACTCTGTAGACCAAGCTGGCCTTGAATTCACAGAAATCTACCTGTCTCTGCCTCCTGAGTGCTGGGATTAACAGCATATGCCACCATTACCTGGCAATGTATTTTAAACAAACAAACAAAAAATGAACTGTGAAATTGTTGTCATGCTTAAATATTTTGAGTAACAAGACAAAAGCTGTATTAACAAGATAAATGAGGAGATATGACTCTTTAAATATAAAACTGAAGACTTGTCTTTTCAGAAAGCTTTCTTCTTTGACCATGTAGAAGATTACATTCTCAGTTGCTCTGGCTTTTTCCCTGCCTCTTGTCATCTGTGTGACTCACAGATATTTGGCCAAAATAGGAGGTGAAATACATTCTAAGCTCTGCGGCACCAAGTGACCCAGCAGCCCATAGCCGTACCTGTGGTTAAATTAGAGAAAGTCAAGGGCCCTGGGACCAGGAGGGAGGCAGACAGCATGAGGAGCGAGAGCAAGCAAGCATCAGTGGCAAACATTATATTTTCACTTTATTGAGAGTCCTGAAAACAATGTTAGTCACGTGCCAGTCAGTTTGAAAATGGCCTGTTGACTCTCAAGAGTGTGTGCTCTCTCTCCATCCCTCTCTCTTTACCATCTTAATGAAGTTTCCTTGCAGTCTTGGGTTTCAAAGGGCTTTTGTTTAAACTTGTCAGTTGAATTTTACAGAATGTCTTCCATAAGCTTGTTCTTACTTGACTCATTGATACATCATTAGATTGCTTAATATTTAGTATTTCTAGTTTAGCTTAAGAATTATGGTTTGGTCATAGCAGATTTTGCACTTTATAATACCTTCAAATTGAATTTACTAGCATTTTCCTTGGGATTTTTTTTCCATTTGCCTTCATAAGTGATGATGATCTGTAGGTTAGTGGGAATGTGTAAATTCGTGGGAATGTGGTTGTATATGCATACATGAAATCAGTCAATGTTAGGGGCAGGGTAGAATTATTTTCACTCTAAGTAAAATGCAGTAGATGATCTATATTTATAATAAGAGATTTCAATGTTTCTTTCTTAATAATGCATTAAATCAGTGAACAGTTATACCTGAGGAATTGTTGTGTCTTTGATCATGGGGTGCATTAACCTATTTTCTTGTACTATTTTATCTAGTTTTGTATCAAAATAACATTTGTATCTTGAAATAATTTAAGAAATATTCTATGACCTTCAATTTTTTAGAATATATTTGATAACCACAGTGCTATGGCTTTCTTTAAGACTTGGTGAGGAGGGCTTTGAACACCAGTCTCATGAGCGTGCCTATGGTATGAAAGACGATATCTATACAGTTAGCTTGAGAAACTGGAGCTGGCAGTTGTAGGTAGGGAGCAGGCTTAGCATGAGCACCGAGAAAAACATATTCTGATTGGCAACATTCCAGAGAGAAAGTTACTTTTGGAAGGCTTGGGGAGATCTGTTAACACGGGAGAAAAAGTGACCCTTTCTGGTGAAAACTGCAAGAAATGTCTTTTTCATGGAAAAGCTAGAAGAAGGCTGTCACCACGGTCACTGAAGAGTGACTCCTCCTGCCTGGAGCTCCTCATGTAGCTAAGCAAACCCAGCCTGGCTTCACACATGCTTTAAGAAGTGTCAGGAATGAACTAGACCAGAACATTTTTAACTGATGGGAGTTTTCAAAGACTATTTTGGATTTCCTTTTCTTTGTATGTTTAAACAGCCATAAAAGAAACAGAAATCCAAAGGAACTCGTCATAACAGCACTCTGTGAAGGTTCTGGCTGCCCACATCTCTGAAGGTGTGTCATATGAACAAGTACAATCTGGACTCGTTCTCTTCTGGACATGGTGTCCAGGGTATTTCCTTCTATACTGTTCATTGTGTTTAAGAGAACAATATTGCAATGTGATCGGATTGCCACAGCCACTCACACTGAATTGCCCTGCATTGCATCAGCTTCCACGATAGGCCAGAGCCAAAGAAACACTTAGTAAGTTCAACTGTAAGAATAGTGACGCAAGCTTATTTGAAGGTCAAAACCACTGTATCCTGTAAATCTGTTACAGCGCATGAAAATATTTCCTAAGGCACAAGTTTTCTAAGAGTATCTTTTGGGATTTCTTTCTGCCTTTTAAGTCCAACAAAGCCTGCGTGTTAGTAAAGCATGCAACCTTGCTAATAGCAAGAATTGTTGTCAGGAGGAAGGCACAGTCAAGGTCTCTGGACTTAGGGAATAGGGCTCTCTGGCCTCAGTGAGAATGACTTACTTTTGTCATTATCTTAACCACAGAACCCCCTACACAGTGGCTCTTCCTGTAAACCCCAAGTCTGTGGTGTCAAACTTCAGCACAGCCTCTATCTGGGCTGTGAACTTGCCAAATGTGCACATGGCAAATACCTTTCGTTCAAACAGCTCTGGGAGGGGAAAGAGCTCACATTTGAATGGTGCGCATCTGTTTTCCCATCTGGTCCTCCTAACAGCTGTGCGGAGTGACTAAGTCAGAGTTTATCATTGGCTTGTTGTAAGGTGGAGAAATGGAGACTTAGGGATAGAAGGGAATTTGCCAGGATTATAAGGCAAGTAGGAAACAACTAAGATCAGAACCCATTGCTTCCAACCCGGGCTCTCATAGTCTTACCGTTGTGGCGCTTTCTCCAGAATGAAAGCACAGATATGAGAGTTAAGTGTTCAGTTTGAAAGATCAGAATATGCCCCTATCCCCAAGCCACAGTTAAAGTCAACATTACATTCCTGGAGTTGGATTATTAAATTTCTTTCATTGGTTTTAGGCTTTTGGCTGGGTTTACTATGGATAGCAGGAATGCATTCCCTCCTGTGGAGTAGGATTTCAATCCAGTCGGAAAGCAGTTGGTTACCCCTCCCCCCATCCCCGCCACAAAGCAGCCATACTACCATTGCACAGATAGGCATATCTTGTCTGGTAGGTTGATGTTAGGGCACACGTGGTTCAAAGCTCGGTAAGGCCATTGGTAACAACTCTCCCCCAGCAGTCCTGCATAGCATTTTCTCGCTCTATGTACAATGACCGGCAGGGAGGATGCCTACAGCTCAGCTCCAGCCTGATTTCTCCGTGTCCTCTAGCCAAAGCATGTTGTCTTCAATGTAGAATTGGGTGTTTTGTGAAATTTTGAATTGTTACAATGGCATAAAGGACTCCTATATTTTGCTCTGTCCATTTTGGTGGCATCTTAGGACTTAATATTGGGTCTTTGGAATAAGAAAACAGGAATAGAAAATTTAGAGTTATTGAGATGTGTGAATTTGAGAATTCTAGGCCGAGCTGTATACATCTTTAGATTCCATAGGTAGGCAGCAGGAGATCCCGGGTCGCTGACATTAAAGGTGAGAATTTGTGTTTCAGTTGTCCCTTAGTATCCACCCCAGCATCCCTGTCAATACCAAATTTCATGGATGGAAGAGTTTCTCATATGTTTCCTTAAATGGTAGTACTTGCATATAACCTATACTTTAAATCATGTCAAGATTATAGGCTGTGCATCCATAACCCCAAAACACCAAACAGGAACTTTTTAGCTCTAACGTGACATCAGAAGGCAAAAACTTTATACCATGAACCTTGTTTCATATACAAAATGATCAAACTTTTTATATTAAAGATCACCTTCAAGCCATGTGTATAAGGGCACTTGAACCATGAATGAACAAAACTCCCTGAAGTGTTCAGTCTCTTGGGCTCTATGCTTCTCTAGTGACTCAATTTATTCAGTTATTGGGTTGCCTGGTAAGTCCCCTCACTGCTCTGTTGACATGTCCTCCCAGGTCTTCCTTGCTATTATTTTCATCGAAAGTCATTCAATTAAATTTTATTGTAGGATCATGGAGGTAGAGGTGGTAGGATTCATCTAATACACACACACACACACACACACACACACACACACACACACACACACACACACACACACACACACACACGCAGAGTAATCCAAAATTGTGTATTTCACATTGGTCTTGTCTGTTTACTCAGGATGCAAATGTCCACTCCCTGCACTATGGCTCCACCTTCTTCCCACCTTATCTGATTCTTTATACAGTTTGGATCTGTGAATAAGCCCATTCCCCAGTCTCAGCTCAGAGACCTTCTCCAGTGAATATAAAGATTTCCCATCCCTACAGCAATATAGAAATTGCCTTTCCCAGGGACATTATGTTCCCAGGCCTTCTGCCAAGGCAAAAGCAGATACCGTTCCATCTCAATTTCACTGAGTTTCTGAGAGCCTGAGATTGCAAGGCAAACTAGTGTATGCCACTTCTGGTGAATTGATGCTATTAATTAGGCCCATTGAAATCTTTATCTGTTTCCCAATGGAGACAGTTCATAGAGTGTTGGGAACGTTGTGTCTGCTGCTGGGGAAGGGCTGCGAGGAGAGCTGCACGTAGTCTCTATTCTCAGCACTGTCCTTCCTGGAGGTTACCAGATCCTGAGATATCAAGAGGCAGGCTTACTTTTCTGAGCAGAAGCCGGTACTGGGGCTGATGTGTGGGAAGTGGCTTTCTGTTTTCATATGCTACTTGTTAACATTTGAATTCTGTTCTGTGACATGCAGGTGGCAGTTTGGAAACTCGGTTCATGTCTTAGTCTTAGCACATAAATAAAATCCTTCAAATTTTAGATCCTAGGGAGACCTTATTTTCCTAGAAAATTATCCTTTCTTTTCTTCCTTCCTTCCTTTTTGTTCTTTCCTTTCCTTTCCTTTCCTTTCTTTCTTTCTTTCTTTCTTTCTTTCTTTCTTTCTTTCTTTCTTCCTTCCTTCCTTCCTTCCTTCCTTCCTTTCTTTCTTCTTTCTTTCTTTCCTTCTTTCTCTCTATATGAGAAGGGCATGCGCTGTCAGGAAATGTGTGGCCTGATAAGAATTATTGCTACACTGTGGGCGCCTTGAAGCCAGTCTTGTGAATGAGTTCTTTGCTCCACCAGAGCAATCACCTCTTTCTCCACCCAGTATCAGGCTCAGTGCCTTAGGAGCTCCCTTATCTCCAAAATGCCAGAATCCCAGAATTTCCTAGAGAAAGTAATTTGGATGGCTCCCTGAAGCTCTTAAGAGCCAAATGGCTAGCAGAGACATGAGAAGTGGCTGGGTGGACAGGAAACACTAAGACCGCTGTGTTATGAAAGAGAAAATACCACCGTAAAAAGAATATCTCTAGAGGAGGGTGTTTGAGAGCTGGCCTCAACTTTATCCTTCAATGACCCCATCCAAATGTCTTCCTAGAAGGACTTCTCCTGGAAGATAGAAAAGGACGGACCGACATGTTGAAGCCTTGTGCCGCAGGTGAAAGTTTATGCTCCAGGTGCTACTAGATTCTTCGAGAGTCTAACTTCCTTTGGCTTGGGAGCAGCACCATTAACTTTCTTCCCATATTGCATGCAGCACTGTCAGGGTTTTCCATCTATGTGGTTTGTGCCTACCATCCTTCGTCAGCCAGGGGCTGTCTAGTTGGTATCCTTATTGGTGTCTTCAGGTAGAACACAGCTGAGAGAGGAGCCTGGAAGAAGGGACATGTGGCTCACACATTACCCTTCGTGGGAGGCATCATGTACACATACCTTCCTGATGTAATTCAGGTGAAGCGTAGCTTTCTGCCAGCCCTACCCCAGCTGTGGACGTCTTCCAGAACTACTGTCATAATCCTCTAACTTACACCCCGATTTTGTGTTTGCATCCCTGCAATGTACTCTAAGCAAAGCATCCCATGCAAACTTTTAAAAACTGGGTGTGTTTCTGCTATCTCCCCCCGCCCTCCCCCCAGGGTTATCCCATCACTTGGACATGCCTGAGTTCTAACCATGACTCTTGAAGTTGCCCACATTTGGTCCTTGCTGCCTTCTTTCCTCCCACTCTACTTTTGCCTCCTGTAGCTACAACCACCTTGCTTTGTCTACAATGAGTCATGCAAACTTTTCACTCAGGACCTTGTTCCTCCCCCGATGGGCTTGCCCTATACCTTCCTGGAAGATATCCTTGACAGGTTATCTATACTACAGTTATCATTCTGTGTTCCATTTTTACTTTCTGTCTTAGTTCTTGTCTCCACCTGGCTTAATGTCTGCTCAGTTCCTGGCTCCCAGCTCGAATGAGCATCATGAAGGGTGTGGCTTTGTCTGCCATAGTCTTACTGACTCCCCAGCAGCAAGAACAATGCCTGACTCATAGTAGGGCATGCTGAGCAAATGAAATAAGGATAACAAGTGATGTGTGTGTGTGTGTGTGTGTGTGTGTGTGTGTGTGAGAGAGAGAGAGAGAGAAAGAGAGAGAGAGAGAGAGAGAGAGGAGTAACTTATGAAGGCTAGGCCCATACATCCCAATTTAGTTTCATTCAAAGAGTTTTGCATTTTGCCTTAATTGATATTCCATCTAGAATCTTCCCATCTCAAAACTGTCCTAGAAGTTCTAAGACCGTCACCACTATTCCTCTGAGGCCCAAGAGAAGAACACTGTGCTTTCTACCCTACTCTATCCTCCACTGAGATGCTTCTCTTGGAAAACCACAGGCCTGTTCATTTGGCATCAGGCTGAGAAGTAGATTTCCTTTCAATATTAAGGAACTAATCCTCAGAAAATGTCACATATGAATGGATGAAAACAAATATGGGGGCTGGAGTGATGACTCAGCAATTAAAAACTGTTTTTGTTTTTTGTTTTTTCTTTTTGTTTAGTAGCTTTCAAATTCTTTAATAGCAATTAAACTGCTATTGCAGAGGACCTGTGGTTCCCATCACCCGTGTTGGGTGACTCCCAACTGTAACTCCAGCTCTAGTAGAATCCAACACCACTGGCTCTGACAGGCACTTGCACTCATGTGGACATACCCACACAAGACACGTGCACCTACACATAATTCAGAATCATCCTTTTTAACTAAAGAAAACAAACATAATAACTAAAGGCTTAATGTTCTCTTCCAGAATTAAACACTCCACACTTAGCTGGTTATTCAGATCTGAACTCTCATTTCCTAGATTATAGGCCAGACCTATCTACTGAGCACAATTAATCTAGAGGGTTTGCTAACCTCACCTTCCTGAGTGGAGTGAGGCATAGCCTGCATCCCCCACTGATGAAAAAGGTCTCACTGTATACCTGGTGAATCCTAGGCAACCACTGGCATTATTTAGTCAGCAGAAAGTCAAGTGTAAGGCTTCCTGCAAAGCCAAAAAGTACAGGACAATTAATCTTCTTGATTTTTAGGAGTGTAGAAAAGGTCACTGATGCTAGTGTTTCAAGAAGAGAATTAAGAAGGAACACTTGGCTCTTTTCCTCCGGCGCGCCACCGACGGTCCTATTGTCATCATGGGTCGCCGCCCCGCCCGGTGTTACCGGTATTGTAAGAACAAGCCGTACCCAAAGTCTCGCTTCTGCCGAGGTGTCCCTGATGCTAAAATCCGCATCTTTGACTTGGGACGGAAGAAGGCAAAAGTTGATGAATTCCCACTTTGTGGCCACATGGCGTCAGATGAATATGAACAACTCTCTTCCGAAGCTCTGGAGGCTGCCCGTATTTGTGCCAACAAATACATGGTAAAGAGTTGTGGCAAGGATGGTTTTCATATTCGAGTGAGGCTTCATCCTTTTCAGGTCATCCGAATCAACAAGATGTTGTCCTGTGCCGGGGCTGACAGGCTCCAGACAGGTATGCGTGGTGCCTTTGGGAAGCCCCAGGGCACAGTGGCCAGGGTTCATATTGGCCAGGTCATCATGTCCATCCGCACTAAGCTGCAGAATAAGGAACACGTGATTGAGGCTCTTCGTAGAGCCAAGTTCAAGTTCCCTGGCCGCCAGAAGATCCACATCTCAAAGAAATGGGGCTTTACTAAGTTTAATGCAGATGAATTTGAAGACATGGTGGCTGAGAAGCGACTCATTCCTGATGGCTGTGGGGTCAAATATATCCCTAATCGTGGTCCCCTGGACAAGTGGCGAGCCCTACACTCCTGAGGGCTTTCACGGTGCTCTCCTGCACCCTACCAAATCATGTTCAGTAATAAATCTCACATCCAGTCTGCTAAAAAAAAAAAAAGAAGGAACACTTGTAAATGTGAGATTAATACAAGATGGTAGATCAGAAACCTGATCCCTAAGTGAACATGAGCAAAAGATTTTAACTTTACTAAAAAATAATAGTGACAGGCTGGAGAGACAGACTCAGTGGTTAAGAGCACTGGCTGCTCTTCCAGAGGATCCAGCTTCAATTCCCAGCACCTGCATGGTGGCTCACAACTGTCTGTAACTCTAGTTCCAGGGCATCTGACACCTTCACACCAATGCACATAAAATAAAACTTTAAAATATTTCTACATGGGAGAAAAATCATAGTGATGATTTAAGGATGGTGTCAGAAGAGCAGTAGTCACCTGAATGATTCACTTGGCACGTGCTGCTCCTTTCTGAGACACCTATGAGGGTGGAGTGTGGTAGTTTTGGAAGAGTTTAGATGGTGGGCAAGTCTGTGACCACAGATAGCCAAGGAGTGGAAGGCCAGTCCCATCTGCTATGCCTCTTTACATGGATTAAGGGCTCTATAGTGTGTGACCTTCAATGTTTCCAAGATTCCATCCCTCCCCTCCCTGCCTTTCCTTCCCTGCCTTTCGTTCCCCTTCCCTCCCTTTTCTCCACTTCCTTCTCTTCTTCCCTCCCTTTCTTCCTGCTTCCTGTCTTCCTTTTGTGAGTTTCTCTGCCTTAAATTTACTTATCTGCTCCCAGAGTCAATTTCAAGATTTTGCAGCCCATATAATTCAAACACTGGAGGCCCATTCCTTAGAAAAGGTTCATGTGGGATAATTCTAAGGCTCATGAAGATTTAACCTTATCTATTTCAACAAACCTTGGAAAAGTCGAGGAGGCAGAGAATGCAGGAATGGTTTTCCCCTGCTTGTCAATGCCTGTTTTATCTGCCATCCTGGAACATCGTCCCTTTAGGCGCGTGCAGCCTGGTCTAGCCATCCTCAGGAGGAAGGGCTGTTCTTTATTATTTTGGAACATGGCTTTGACTTTGTTTCTTTCATGGAAAGAGGGACAGGGATGGGGGTGTGAGGAGGTACCTAACACACTGTCACTTGTAGTGAGGCCCTACTGTCCTTCTCAGTGTGGCAAGAGAGGGGTCATCTTAGCCTGACCAGTTCAGGTCTGGATGATTCTTAGTGTTTTCCTTAAAGAGCAGTTGAGTCATTCTTAGTTATTCAGCTGAGCGAGAAGGAAGATTTAAGCAAATGTTTTCCGAAAAGATCTCTAGAAAAAGTGGACTTGCAACAGTTATCTCAAAAATAAATTTTTATTTAAGATAAATGTACAGTTCATTTAGAGAAAAATAATTATCTACAGGTCAGCAGGGACTGGACATGTTCCAATGTGTGCCTCAACAACAGTGACGACCCTAAGGCGATGGCCCGGTTGTGCGCATGGGCCTCCCGAGGCATCATACGCTCTTAAATCATATTTTTAGTATCAAGTGTGATGTTTAAAAAAGGCAAGACAGTTTTGTGAAAGCCAGTCATTTTGTTCAAAAACATTCTCTTCTCCCCAAGGGTACATGTAAATTGAGAAACATCCGGGTGTTAGGGCAGATTCTAGAACACTTGAGAGAAGTTGGGAAGTCATAGCACCAGCAATTCCGTGAACAAGCCCCATTCCCTCCCGTCCTTTCTGGTGTGTTCTCCACATGGCTGCCTCGAAAACTGAGAATTCCTGGGTGGTAGCTTGTTTGTCCTAGTATGCTCTGCTAGGGAAGGACGTGATGTCTCCAAGTTCCTATAGGGACTCTGGAGTTTTTCCTTCAAAGCTATCTCTTGATGGCTACCAAGTCTAGAATCTTGAAGGTGTGTCTTAACTGACTTACACACATGGTGTACCACGCCAGCTTTATAGTTCTGTGCACCATCATGCTGGATGGGAAGTCTAAAACAACTAAGAAACTGAAGACATGTTCTACAATCTGTAGGAAAGGAGACTCAGCAAACATACAATGTGATATCCAGCTTAACATTTGCACAGGACACTACCTTCCCCCACAACCATGGCAGCAAGCTTATTTAGTTTGGAATCTCACATGGTTTATGACCTTAGCTTTCACATCTGTAAAACGAAGATACTTGCCTATTAAGGTAACTGTGAGGATCTAATAAGATGGGAGAACACTTACTTAGCACAACGTTAAGCATATGGTAGGAACTGAAGGGTCATTAAAAACACTTAGCCACTTAAAGACTTCGCAGGTGCCAATGTTTGTTTCCATGTCCTAGGAGAAGCAGTCAAAGGCCGAGACAGACACAAACCAGCTATGATTCTGAGTTTGAAACCATATTGTCCTTTAAGGCTTTTCACCTGTCGGAGATGAAATCCTTCCTGAACTTCAGACTTCGGTATGATGGGGAAGAACTATTCCAGGTGAAAGGCTCTTGTTACTCCATGAGTGAAGCTACCTGCAAGGCTCACTGGGTAAAGTCCCTTACCAGTTCTCAAGCTGTGGATCAACACACACTGACAGTGATAGTCTGGGCGTTCGCCAAAGGACACCAAATGCCAGACACTGTGCTGAGCTCTCAGGCTCCACTGCTGTATGCATCTCCTTGCCTCAGCGTGTCCCTGTCATTTCCACACCACAGAGATGCTTAGTGACTTGCCCAAGCTAGCAATCCAGAACAGAGAAGTGTGTGCTATTGACATAACATGGAGAACCCTAAACATACCCACCCAGCCGCCATCTCACTTAGCGCGGCCAAGAAAAAAGCTGTTCTTGAGATATCCCAGGGCTCCTGCCAAGCCCACACCCCCAAAGCTCCCCATCTCACTCTTGTCCTAGAGTTCATACATACACATATAGGGAGGCTTAAATGGCCTCTAGGTCTCTGGTCCCACTTCATTCCTGTTTCTTGGATGAACCAGGTTCAGAAACACTATTACAGATTGGAGTGACACTGTATGAGACGGCATGTGTGATCACAAGCCTCCATTCAGGACTCCCTACTAACTTACATTCAGCTTTTCATTGGTGAAGGTGGATGGGAATGAGATTCATGCAGAAATGGTGGTTGTTATCCTTCCATGACTCTCTTGTGAGCTGGAACCTCTGTGAACAAACAAGCAACAGCAGGAACACCCCAACAATGACTGTCCCATCTTTCAAGCCATCTCTTTTCTCCTTGAAATCGAGACACCTTCGAAGCCCTTTCTCCATTTCAGTAATTTGCCCAGTTTAAGTGTCTAGAATATAACTGAAATAGGGGACACATTTTCTCAGTCTCTCCAAAGAGGGCAAAACACTGGCTCTAGAAACAAAAGGCTCAAAGTTTTGGATCAGGAGTAGCATTTTGTTTTGTTCTTGAACCTAAGGAAGCAAAAGGGTCTGTGATTTATTTTTAACTTGTTTGTTTTGCCACAAGTGAAAGAAAGAAGCATGACATTCATTTGGGCTTAAAGGGATATACTGCTCCAGTAGGAGAGACTTTGCTAGGTAAGCACGCTAGGAAATCAATTCTGTTTAACTACATGATACATGGGAAGCCCACCAGCATCTTTGGGTTGGGGTGAACTTAAAATCTAGACAGTAGGCGGGCCTCAGCTTTCTGCGGTGTTCCCAGCTGAAAAGCGAATCCTTTAACTGGCCAGCAACTGTGCTGTTTAAAACCTGCATGCTTATTTCTTAAAGGGGATGTCTGGAACCAAGGTAAGTGCCAAAGTTGAAGCCTCAAAGAATTATTTTTGCCCCTATTTATCCAGATCCAAAGGCTTAGATAGGATGCCAAATCTTCAAAGTAGCTGTTAGAATATCCTAAGGGAACTGCTGATCTACTAGGTCTGCTTCTGTCCGAGGAGCATGTAGCTTGCAACAACCTCTTAAAATTTTGGACTCTGAGACTTGACTGGACTTTTTTAACCGGGGTCCACAGATCTGTTGATTTGTTTATCCTTTGCAGATATTCCTCAAATCCCTTAAGGTTCCACTCACTGCTGCCTCATGTGACAGGCTGGTTTAATTATAAATATCCTTTCTAAGAATTTGATGTTTCAGATTTCACCTCTTAATTAATTATCCACTACATTAAACCCTAGAGATGCAGCCAGCTTAGGTCAACCCAGCTCACATACAGTTCTTAAGATCTTGTTTGGGTGGTAAAGGTCAGGGTTCTCATCCCTTGTGAACTACTGTCCTCTGACCCAATTATTAGTCTCACCAGATAACTAACTACCCTAGCAATACTTAACAATGCTCTATCAATATTTAAGCACTTCATTTTTTAAAAAATGAAATGCCTTTTAAAACACAGTAAGTTCTATCTAATGTTGGGTTTATAAAAATGAAATGACCTTGTTTGTTTTAGATGCTTGTTCAGCCATTTCATCCCCAAGGAATCAATGCCCTTTCTACAGTGCCCACCTCACAGTGGAGTTATCAAAGCATCTTGTCTGGGCTTTAAGCCACACATCTTCTTTCACTTTTAGGCATCTGGAGACTTCAGAGTAAGGATGTGATGGCCAATGCAATGGAAAACTCACAAAACTCCCCACTTGACATAGTACCACTTTTCCACCTCCAGCTCCTTATCTCTTCTCCACACAAAGTTCCACAAATGTCCTATAGGAAGAACATCCCAATATGTGCAATGCTATAGACTGACAATGTGTTGAATACGTTACAATTATATTCTCCATAAAGCCACATTAGAATAGTTTTTATCCAACTTTAGGTTATATCAGAACTACATGAAGAGTTTGTTAAGACTCAGTTTCCCGGCCCCTATTACTGGGGTTTTTGATTAAGTAGGTTTGGGGTGGGGCCCAAGAATATTCATTTCTGCTAAGTTCCTAGCAGCCATTACTGCTGTTCCCGGGGCATGCTGAGAACCACAATGTTCAACAACAATGCTACTAGCATCCTTCCTACCCATCTTCACAGTAAGACAAGACAGGCTCTTGTAAGAACAAACCCTTCCCTATGCCATAGAAGGCACTTGTCTTTGACTGACCTACAAATCAGGACAGAACATGGACAACAAAGCATGAGAACTTGTGGAAATCTTAGCATATATTGCTAGATCAATGTGAAAAGGAGGGGAAAAAGGAATCTTCTGTGAGCAAAAGGAATTCTGGGAAGACAGTGTTGTTTTTTTTTTTAGGAAATAAATATGTTGACTGGGTGTAGTGGTCCAAACGTGGGACCTGTAATATTAGTAGTTGGGAAGCTGAGGCAGGAGAATTGCAATCTTGAGTCCAGCAAAGAAGGAAGAACAGAAGGAAGGAAGGAAGGAAGGAAGGAAGGAAGGAAGGAAGGAAGGAAGGAAGGAAGGGTGATAAATTTGGGGGAGCAAATATCAAATGGTCCCTATTTCTTTAGTTAGGACTTGGTTATAAAAGATACTAGCCCAGTTATGGGCTAGGTGTACAACACCCAGAGCAATAGCTCAGATATCTAGAACATTTGGTGATACACAGGCTGTTCCCAGTCCATCTTAGTGGAATAATCAAAACCATGGTTAAGCTGTGAGATTTAATTTTTTTTAGCACTTGAAAAAAATGTACAGTAGTTTGAAGTCAGTCTTTGCAAACCTCCACAGAGGTCAAAGATTTCATTCATACGTACAAAATTAGTTTACAAATTTTTTTTTGGCAATTTCTTCTTTGTAACCCGTTTTATCCTATTGCCATTGTCCCAACCATTGAAAAAGTTTACAATAATTTACATAGAAATATCTTCAAAGTGCTTAAGAATAGTGATTGTTCTGTGGGATATGTACAGGTGGCCTATACAATGTATGTACAGGTGGGCATCACTACCGCACAAGGTTCATTGCTGGAATATGGCTTTCTCGGGAAAGTGCATATGTGGCCAGAGTTGGCAATACTGTCTAGAGATTCAAGGGTTACACATACTTGGTAACCACATCCAAAGCTGAAGTAGAATGTGGCCAGGAATATTTACAAAAGTAATATAAAAATGACCAAGTACACAAGCTTAATCCACAGAAAGATATCTCGATGTTCTTCCAGATGGGAGCAAGAAAGGAGACTTCAGCACTGGCTTGGTTACCGTTCCAGAGTGGGGTGTTATTGGTTTAGACCTCAGAGATCAAGCCAGATCATCATCTGTGCTTACAACTGATATCTGCGGAGGAGAAAAAGGTTCAGGTGAGCTCGGCTTGGTGGTTACTCATTGTGAGCAGCTCTACGAAGTGGACTTTGAGTTGACCATTCACAGACCCAAAGAAATAGAGGCCAGATGCATGAATTGGATTTGTGTTCCCAACCTGAAAATCTGGAACCTCAAAGGGTTCCTAAATCTGAAATATTTGGAGTACTACCATACTATTCTAGAAAACTCCATACCTCACCTTAATGTTATTGGTTGTGGTCAGAATGAACACACATTAAAATATTATGTAAAGCATCTTAAAATATGTGTATAAGAATACATGAAATGAATGGATTTTGTGTTCAGATTTTTTGCGTATGTAAAATCTCCAAATCCCATGCTTCCTAAAAATAAATCCCCAACCCTGAACACTTCTGGCACCAAGTATTTCATATAAAGGCTACATAACCTGTACCCGCTTGCTAGGAGAATAAACAAGCAAACAAACTGTGATTGATTCAGTTTAAGAAGTGCAAATCTTGGCAACAAATGTGAAAAGACGCATAATGTGAACTGAACACTGTTCCAAGTCACTGTGGAACTCGCAAAGGCAGTGTTCCCGTTCAGCATGTTTCATTCAGCACGGTCCTGAAGTGGAGGCTGGATATGTACTGGGGTTCCGAGGGGAGGAACACGTGATTGCAGCTGCGGCTCCTGCAGAAAGCTGCCTCTCCTGGGTGGGATGCAGCAACTCTCTAAGGCATGCATTTAGTACTTTCGGCTAATTGAATCTTACTCAAGCTATTGACTTTCGGTCAACTCCCTATACACAATCCTCACATGCCCACACTGATTTATCTTTAGCTATCCACTAGGCAAGGAACTGAAGTTCAAAAACAAGCCAGCTGGTTCATACTGCTCTTTACATGTCATTTTCATAATCTAAAATAATAGCAAATAGGACTCACCTGCCTTCCTCTGTGGGCGAGATGCTTATCAACTGACTGTGTTAGTGGGCCAGACATCCAGCATCTAACACGTAGCCAGTGGATAAAGGATCATCTGGGGACGCGATGATCCTTCCCAGCCCAGGTACCCATAGCAAGAGGTTCTGGTCTCCTTTGAAGAGACTCATGTCAAGCCACAGTGATTACAGACAAAGCAGACTTACTGCTGGGTACGTGTGTCCGACAGAAGCACTGTGTCTACCAATGTCTATTGAGAGGTCCTCTTCAGTGGTCTTTAAGTACACAGGATTGTCAAAGTTCATGCTTTTCATGTTTTTATGTTGCCAATTCCGCCACATCAAGTAGCCCCCGACTGCTGCCATCACCAAGAGCACTGAAAAAAAAATCAGAAGTCTAATAGTCATGGATCTATGGTAATTGACATTCATAAAAGTTCCATTTTAGGGAGCTTGGATCACTGGAAGTTGGAATACAGATGAGACAAAATTTTGAAATACATTCAGCCCAGTGGTTCTGTGAATATTTACCCTGGAACTTTACACACCCAGGGAAGTGTAGAGTCCTGAATCCCAACCCTAGACCAAACCACAAAAATTATAGAACACTTTGGAGTGTTTGTCAAGTGGTCCTGGTGTATTAGGGAAACCAGTAAGATAAGTCAAAGGGGCCATTAAAACAAAGTGCCTTACAGTTCACATGTCTGAAGGTGGCTTTGGAGGGTCCTTTCCCCTGGGTTTAAAAATCTTTAATTACTGTAAATTTATTCTTTATGGCTGGACAGTGGTGGTGCACACCTTTAATCCCAGCACTCAGAGGCAGAGGCAGGTGAGTCTCTGTGAATTCGAGGCCAGCCTGGTCTATAGAGCTAGTTCCAGGGCTACACAAAGAAACCTTGTCTTGAAAACACACACACACACACACACACACACACACACAAACACACTCAACAACAACCCCTCCAAATTTACCGTTTTTGAATTTTACATCTCTTTCAAAAAAAAAAAAAGCATCTGATTCTTTGTTTACCTGCTTCTGAATCATTCTATACAACAATTGGGACTAGAACAAAACTCTTGCTAATGTGACTTGCTGTGTGCAGGGATAAGCAAGGCTAACAAGCTCAGCACGGAAAGCAGTAAGACCACTTAGGCAACTGGTGAATATTCACGGGAGTCCATTGTCATGTGAAAGATACTACCGAAGAGTGGGTACCAGATAGATGAGGGAGTGAATGCAACTCAGTGTCCCATGCGTTATGATAGCATAAGAGGCCACAGGAAGGTGGCTGTAGATGAACTAGAACTGTCTACCGTTCTAGAAGCAAA
The DNA here is from genome assembly GCA_004026605.1 of Ondatra zibethicus. Taxonomy (NCBI): domain Eukaryota; kingdom Metazoa; phylum Chordata; class Mammalia; order Rodentia; family Cricetidae; genus Ondatra; species Ondatra zibethicus. The sequence continues at coordinate 97,446 of PVIU01003664.1, forward strand.
TGTACTTACAGAGAGGAAGGATGGCCCAGGCAGCTGAAGTTCCTTTTGGAGGAACACTGACCTCTGATACTGCTGTGGTCACGTTGATCCCTACAAGGACATACAAGGAATCAGTCTATCAGGACTTGAACTAAGACTTAGAAATCTACCCCTTAGGTAGAGATCCTTATACCTTTGTAGCTAATATTGAGCTCTAGTATCCACTATAATTCCAAACCAGAAGAATTTGGGATTAGAATTATTTGAGTTACATGGCCATTTCACCAACAGGTTTAATTAAGTCAGAGAAATCCAGGATACACAGGTTCTGAAATCCTTGGACTTTAGGCACAAGTAGCCAGTTGGGGCAGAACCAGTAGTTAAATGTTGCATTAATTATTTAAGCGGCAGTTAGTTGAGATTAACAGTTTGCAGTACTGGATCCAATACCTCCAGGAACCAGTCCACTAGTACGCAGAATGTCTGTTGTGTTGATATCTTTTGTCTCACTGTAAGTCACAGGAGTTGAAGGACCTGGATTATAAAAACCAAGAACCTGGTTAAGGCTAAGGTTCCTGCGTGGCTGGCCGCATACTCCAGACACATTGTGATGAAAGGTTATTTTAACTCCAGGTGAAAGAGACAACCCACTGCATAACTCAACTGTGAAGTGGATGTATCTGAATGGAGAGAAATAGCCAGTTTCAAGCAAAAGCCAGAGATGTATGAAACTCTGGGCAGGGCAATCTGCATGTGGAAGTTGACAACTCATAAAGATTCACAACCGTACGAATTGCCTCTCAGCAAACCCCAGGCTCCTGAATGGCCACAGATATTCTCAAAAATGCTCTGGTGTGCTATGCATATCCCGTGGGCTTGCACCTATTTTCTCAGCAAACTGAGTAGGTGCCTAATATGGCACAGAATGATGCTAAGAAATCACCATGTGAGCGCCTTGCTTGCAATCAGCTCGCAGCTTAATCAAAAGCTGAGAACAAAATATTAAAATTCAAGTTCAGACTATCCGAGAGCTTAAACTTATGTCATCTACTAAGGTCAGTAAGTATCCTGCAACCGCGGCCTTTTTCCTCAAATGTCTTCATTGCATTCATTCTGCCCTCTCTGGAGGACTTTACCTGAGAACTGACTAGCTCAGGTTACAGAGCAACGGGTACAAACTAGTGTGTGGCAGCACATTGAGACTAGTCACTGACAAACTCATCTGATGTTGAAATGGGGCACATGTCAGCTCTAAGGACTGATAGCGAAAGCCTGCCACACAACAGTAACACCTAATATTCTATAATCTATTTCAAAAGTTAGCTACACCCAAATTTCTCAGATCCTGACAAGCTGTCGTAGCTGGTGGCTCATAGGGCTTGTTTTATGTCTTGCTTGTAGTTGAAATGCAGAAAGCCTTACTTCGGCACTCTCGTCCGTTTTCCCCGAGACTGTACCCATTGGGACAGGAACAGGTATATTTCGGAGAGTGGTCACTAATCTGTGGTGCTGGCAGGCAGAGGTATTCGCAGCCTCCATTCTCTGTATCTTCTTCACACCAGTTTTTACCTAGTCAGAAAAGAGAAAGGTTCTTGAAAATAGGCATTGCGGTGTTAACCATCGACACTCCCCATGGAGCTAAGTTTGCCTACTCTGTCAGTCCCTCAAGTGAAAGTAACATCTGTGAAGAATGTGTATCACTGATGTTGAATGGGTGTCAATCATTGTACTGGAAGCACACTCTGAAGATACCAGATTCAGAGGTTTCTTGGAAGTGGAATAAGAGTTGTATCTTTCATAGGTCAGTATGAAGGGAGGTGAGGGATCAGGCCTAGCTCACACTGTTCAAAGCTCAGACTGAAGAGTCAGAAGGAGGGAGGCAAGTCACATTTTTCTGGCTTTATACTGACTAACTCCTACAAAGTGAAAGGAAACTCAGCCACAGGGAGGTGTGAGGTTCTCGTTAGGCGGATGAGCCAGTGTCCTGGGCAAGAGAAAAGATGACTAGATATGTCTGATGATTTGTTGAATCCTGTATAAGATGTGTCATGGCGGAGAATAGGTTATGTCTCTCTATAAAATTTTCACACTGAATTCCTAACTGTTAATTCTTAGAATGCGCTCTTATTTGCAGATATGGTATTGACAGAGGTAATCAAGTTAGGTGAGGTCATTAGGGTAGGTCTTAACCCCAAGTGTCAAGTGTCCTCAGAAGAAGAAATATGGGCACAAGCATGTATCAAAAAAAGGTGTGACTAGACACAGGGAAATGGCCATCTACAAGCCAAGAAGAGAGGTCTGGCATAGAGCCTTCCCTCCAGTCCCCAAAAGGAACCAACTTACCAACACCTTGACTTTGGACTTTTAGTTTCCAGACTTGTGATAGGTAGTAAGCTTCTGTTCTTTAAGGCACTTGATTTGTGGTGTTTTGCTACAGCAAACCTAGAAAACTATGCCTAAGATGTAGCTGTGGCTTGAAAGCCACTGTGGAAGCTGCTGCCTTAGGCATAGCAAGGGGGACCCAGAAGAAATCAAGATGAAAGCTGTGCCACCGAGGGCTGAAAAGAGCTGACTCTGAAGCCATTTCTCCAAGATGGCTGGAATGAGATATAAGACACCAAGTGCAAAGTTTGCCCAGGATTCACGAGGACAAGGGCTCCATTTTAAAGGAAGTCAAGTAGCTAAGGAGCCAGTAGGTAGTGGTTCTAGATCATAATACTCCTTTAGCATGGTCATTAAGGAGTCGGTTTCTTCATGTTACCTGCTGGCTGAACGAGTTCATGGTAGACAATGATGTCTTGGGCATCATTGAGGTTGTTGACTAGGGTAGCCAGCTCTGACCCAGTGAATTTATTGGCACCATACACTGCTTCATTTTCTCCATCTATCCAGTAGACACGATCCTAAAACAGAACCCCAACAATTAGCATGTACATCCAATATTGACACAAATCAAGTTCTACTATGTTTTACTTGTCATTTAATGGGATGAGGTTATTGAACGATTCTCCAGGACATTGAGTATGAAAGGGTAAGCGAAGCAAGTTCAGGTTTCTTAAAGTTCTTTGAGGGCTTAATATCTAATGTGTACCAGTCTTTAGGTAAAAACTTTTCAGTTGTCTACTGTTCCTTCCTCTTCCCACACACCTGTTCTAAAAATGTTCACTTAGATGGTAGGCACATGTCTTACCTCAAATATGGTGAGCGCAAGAGGATGAGCTAGGAACTCCAGAGACTTGAGCACTATCCTACGATCTTGGCCATCTAAGTCCACACTAGACAGCATGTGCAACTTGGAATCAAGCCAGTAGAGGCGGCTTTTGACAAGGTCTAGCAAGAAAATGATTGACGTAATATGAGCTGTGGTGGCGCACGCCTTTAATCCTAGCATTTGGGAGGCAGAGGCAGGTGGATCTCTGTGAGTCTGAGGCCAGCCTGGTCTACAAGAGCTAGCTCCAGGATAGGTTCCAAAGCTACAGAGAAACCATGCCTCAAAAAAACCAAACCAAACCAACCAAACAAACAAAATCCAAAGAATCTATTCTGTTTTGTGGTTTCTTCTCCATCAGAAGTTCTTAATGGGGACACCATAATACTTGTGAAGACAGCAATAGAACCTGTAACTATATTCCCTCTATGGGAGCCAATGGGATTTCTAAGACTCTCAAAGTCATCAACACAGGATATGTTACATTATAGAAAGTGTGTCTTTTTTTTTAAAGGCTCTATATTTGCATTTCTTCCCAGATAACTCAGAAGGAAACAGTTACAAGTTACCACCCAGAAAAGGCTAAGGCACCCATGCCTGTTGTGTTCCATATGAAAAACCCCAAAGATCCAAGATTCACTGAGTTGCCATTGCATATTAGACCAATTAGATGACAAGCCAGCCATCCTGGCACCCATAATTTGTTAAGTTTACCATGTTTCCTCAACCTCTATCTCTGGCTATGGATAGAACTAGAAGTTTCACCTCAAACTTAGAATGTCCATATGTTTAAACTCAATAAAGGGAGTTAGCTAGTGAGAGAGGAAGAAGGTCACACATACCGAGGGTAATTCCATTAGGCCATTGGATGTCCTCAGTCACAAGTGGACGCCTATCAAATCCATTCATCCCCGCTTTTTCTATTTTAGCTGGTTCGCCCCAGTCAGACCAGTAAACAAAGCTGGGAAGAGTTAAATCAGAAACGTGCCTTAGTGGCTGAGAAGAAAGCAAGCTGCGGCTTAAATCAAAAACTTAACGAGGGCACAGCAAACCCTTGAACTTCAGGCTCTCAAGATAAATGCTGGTGCTTGAGGCTCTAATTCTGTTCGGAGTATATGAAACTGAACAGTGAGGATGCACAAGGATTGGAGCTATAGCTCAGTGGAAGAGTACGTGCCTTACCCTGTGTGAGGCTTAGGTCTACTCCTCAGGACTCCAGGAGACAATAATATCATCTCCAAGTTATAACTGTGCTAGTCTGTGTTGAACTGATGTATAAATCTCAGCCCAAACTCCCAAGGTTGGATATTTCCTTTCTAAAGGCACATTCTTTCGGATCCATGCAGGAGGTATTTTCTGTGAGCTCTAGAGAAGGGACTTGGGGATGATGCTCTAATGATATTTCACAGGGATCAGCTGTGATGACGACAGTCGACTTTTTCTAAGCAGCCTGCCTTAGGAAAACGTTTTGACAAAAGTCTGTTCCTTTCAGTTGAACTTTCACACAATTTGCATTTTTAGATGGAAACTTGAGGGAGCAGAGTTATATATATATATACAATACCAGTATTTTATATATATACAACACCAGTATTTTCCTTGAGCCTGAGATTTGATTACCCACACCTAACCAACACAGCAAACTGCTCTGTTCTCTCTCTCCCAGCAAATGTTCTGCTCTCTCTCTCTCTCTCTCTCTCTCTTTCTCTCTCTCTCTCTCTCTCTCTCTCACACACACACACACAATCATTTGTGCAGAAGCTCGGTGGGCAAAGGATTTAGACACCACTTTGCTGTGTGTCATACATGAAATGTAAAGCATCACTAATGCCATCATGCAGCTGGACAATCAGGAGTGAGATTGGGAGGCACATCATACACACGGGCTGCCCCAGGACTACTCTGTATTTGGTCACTCACAGCATTTTTCTTTTTATTAGTATACCTTTATTATGTATTGTGATTGGATTCAAGAAGGTATTTCCATTCAACTTTATCATGTATACAATGGAGTTTTATTTAGTCATAAAGAAGAAGGAAATTATGTCATTTTCTGGAAAATGGAGGCAACTGGAGGTGATCATACTAGGTACAATAAGACTCCAACAACAAATACCATATTTTTTTCCTACTTGAAGATCCTAGATTTTATAAACATAATAAATTGTGTGTGTGTGTGTGTGTGTGTGTGTGTGAGAGAGAGAGAGAGAGAGAGAGAGAGAGAGAGAGGGAGGGAGAGAATAGAGGCATGAGATAAGAGAAGGAAGGGAATTAGCTAGTGGAATAAAGGGAAAAGTGGGAGGGGCTGAACAATGATGTCATTGTTGTCTTGAACCAGATGATTCTGTTCCTGGGCACTCTTAGGATGCATGAGAAAAGCTCCCAACCTATGTGGCTAGCACTCAAAAGGTTAAGCAAAGGAAAACATAGAATACGAACCCAGACAACGGGTCCACAGCTATGGAGGCAGGCTCTCGCAAGTCAGTGTTAAACAGGAACTTCCTCTTGGCTCCGTCTAGGGTAGCTACTGAAATAGTCTTAGAAGCCGCATCAGTCCAGTAGATGGTCTTGTACACCCAATCAACAGCAATGGCTGCAGGATTATAGACATTGTCGATCATTTTAAAATGTCTACCAACCTTGTCATCAATTGAGGCACTGAAACAGAATAGGTCACAAGAAATTTAAAAGTTGTCACCATTGGACCTTGAAGAATGGACTTTCTGCTTATAAAATGGTCTAGGACTTTACTCGGGAAGACTCTAGGAACCCAGGTCATAGCTCACCACTGAAGTTATTCAGCCATGTTGCTTGGGGATGGAAAATTGTATCCTATCTAGTTGTAGCTATGTATTCTAGATGCAAGCCCAGCAAAATTGGAAGAAAACCATTTGATTCAGCAGCCATCATCCCAGCTCTACAGTTCCCATTGAGGAAAAGCTACTACTATCATTTCTATTTGTAGCAAGAGAAGACAGTTCACAACTATAGGTGGAGAAAATATGGGGAATTCAGATTCTTTTCCTTCATGGCCAATGATTCATCCCTAAATAGCAGTTTATGGTAACTTAATAACAGTGTGGGGTTTATAATCCCAACTAACTAGATGGTAGATGGGAGCTTGAGACAAGAGAAGCCCCACCCCCTATCCCAATCCTTTCCACAGGCCCAATGACAGTGACTTATATGTCCAGATGTCAGGAATGCAAGTGAAAGTTACCTGAAGATGGCCTTTTGGCTTAGATCAGCCCAAAATAGCTTCTGAGCTGCAATGTCAGCATCAAGAGCCACCGTGTTTCTTAGTTGTTCTACAAGTTGAATGTATTCCTTCCTCTCTAGACCAATCTTCCTGATGTCTCTTCGATTAGTGAAGATCAGACTTGGCTCTTTGCCTATAAGACATAAGCCAGGTTGATTTAGTTTTGCTATAAAGCAAGATCTCCTAAGTCACCTCCTCTCCACAGAGGACCACTTCTAAAGATCCTGCTGAGCATCTCGGTAGTATTCAGCCTGGAGTTCAAGCCCCCTGGAGCTGTAAGTACTTCTGCCCTATTTAGGAAGGCAGCCCTGGGGTACAGCATTCAGCAGTAGGGTGGCTGATAAGCAAGTCATTTGCCTGCAATGTGCTCAGTTTCAGAAGCATAAAGGAAGCAAATACGGCAACTGATCCTAGTATCCTATGCAGAAGGAAAGACCAGATGCATGGGAAGGTGAGCTACTTTAAACTAGCCTGCTGCTAGTTTAGTAGCACTGGATGTTTAGTAGCACTGATCTGGGGTATGACTTTATGTGTAGGTCGACTGTCACAGTCACCAGCTGTCCCTTTTGGAATCACTAACTCATAACAGTACCAGAGCAACCCCAGCTCAAGTCCATTTACCTACTGCCTTGCACACGCCAGTGGCAAGATCCATTTGATAGCCACGACTACATTCACACTTGTAGCCGCCTTTTAAGTTGATACAAATTTGGCTGCAGATCCCTGGATTTTGGCATTCGTCGATATCTAGGAGGGAAATCAGAATTAGCCTTGCTGTTCCCGTGCCTCACCAGGGGCACGTTGCCCTTTCCCATATCCTCCGGGGGCCAGGCTCTTGGCTTCAACTAACCTCCACAGGTCTTCCTATCTATTAGCTCAAACCCAGCGGCACAGTCACACTCATAGCCTATGACTAGGTCTTTGCAGATATGAGAGCAGCCACCGTTATTGACCAAGCATTCGTTGACATCTGGAACAAAATGGGAGCAAAAGTCACCCGGAAGCTTTTTTTTTGCTTTTAATATAATACTTTAGATTTATTCTTTGAGAATTCCACATACAGAGACAATGCATTTTGATCATATCTCTCATCCCATACACCATCCAGCACTCTAAGACGCTGCACAAACATCTCCCTCCCGGTTTCAAGTGCTCATTTTGTTTTCTGTTTCATAACCCGGAGTCCAGATTAGAATGACATCTTATTCTTAACTGATATTTATCTTATTCACTTGTAAACTCAGACCACTGCTGATGGCCTTGCTAAGATCTGAGTATTTGCTTCGTAGATAAACATTTCAGGTCGGATGATAAGCTACCAGTTAGTTATGCAGGATTTACCTATTTTGCTATTATTTTTAGTCATCTTTCTAAACTCTGAATCAGTTTGTCATTGGCTAGAATCCCACATCATAGCACTTTATCATCAAGCTTATATGAAATTTTAGTTCATTCTGAGTTCAATGGGGCATCAAGCAGGGTCTAAACAGCATTAGCTCTGACAAACTGAATGGAACGCCCCAGCTCTGGCCTGAAGCAAGCCCCTCACTTACTGCACTCCTTCAGGGGTTCATCGCTCCAGTCCCTGCAGTCCTGCTCCTGGTCACACACTTTGTTGATGTCTATGCATTCGCCACTTCTGCACTTGAACTTTCCAGGGCCCAAGCACTGATTGACTATAAGGCCAAACACAGGAGAGAAGTTCCATGGTTGGTCTGACCAGAGCACCAGTGGCTCTACCTGAACGCGATGCAGAGAACCTCACCGTTTTTGCAATTGACTTCATCAGAGCCATCCACACAGTCCCGGATGCCATTGCATTGCCTGCTGCCATGGATGCAGCTACCATCTTCACATTCAAATTGGTCAGGTCTGCAGGTTCGAGAAGCTATGAAAGGAGGTAAGGCAATGGAATGAAGCCAGCCAAAAGGTTCCCAGTCATGGGAGAGAACTGGAAAGTTACTTACGGCAGTTGACCTCGTCACTGCCATCCTTGCAGTCGGGATCTCCGTCGCACCGCCATTTTTTGTGAATGCATTCTCCAGAGCCGCACTGGATCTCACTGGCAGGGCATTTCGTATGTATCGCTGGCTGACGGCCGCACTGTTCGAGAGACTCGTCTGACTGGTCTGAGCAATCCGCGTCATCATCGCACACCCAGCTGAGGGGGATGCAGGAAGAGGTGCTGCATTGGAACTCGTGGGCCCCGCAGGTGGGCGGTGCGCAGTCCAGTTCATCACTGCCATCGTCACAGTCATCCTGTCCATTGCACACAAAGTTCCTGGAGACGCAGCGGCCACTGGAGCAAGTGAACTCATCAGCGCTACAGGTTATGTTGCCTGGTGTGGGGGGAAGAGTCCCATTGAAAGCGCATCAGCATTTTTTGTTTTTAATACAAGACTCTCAGCACCAAATCCAATATATTGATCTTTGATGATGAATTTTAGCTCTCTAACTTAAAGACTATAGTGCTGTTCTATTGAGAACGAGTTTCTGAGATATGACAAAAACAGTTTCACAGTATAAAATAAGACGCAGCCATACTATGTATAACAGCAGAAATAAAGGACCGGGAAAACAATAGAAGGCTAGAAACTAATTTAAGATGAGAACCACAACTGACACTTAAAGGGACAGTGACCAATAGCGTAAGCTGGTATCAGGGACTTCATTTTGGAAGGCAGAGTCATACCTAGAGCAACCTATTGTATGTCAGCCCAAATCGCATCACTAGCTGAGAATGTGCATCAGCTATATATGGGCAAGGTATAATGGGTATTAAGGCTCTATCCAAAAAGAAACAAACCAAAGAATGTTCTACATGGTTCCTTTCTTTTGGATCCTTTAAATAAATATTAGGAATAGCATCTTAATAATTTTCAGGCTTGTTTTTTTTTTTTTTAAAGTCTCTGCTAGGACCAGAATCACAGCGTAGCCACTCTGCATGCTAGTGATGACAAGGTAGTCACAGTCGCCAGTTTAGGTTTCGACTTAAATTCCTATCCAACATACCAAGGTCACAGTTTGATGGTAATTGGTAAAAGGAGACCACGACTCTCTTGGGAAGCAAAGTGTATATTTGCGAGGGAAATGTTTGGCAGCTCCAGGGCTTGCCATGGCAATGTTTGAAGCTCGATTCTATGACTGAACACGAAACTCATTGGACTAGGTGCAGTGGTATTGCCCCCACAAAGAGACTTGTACAGGCCAGACTAGTGTTTCACCTTCAAGGACCCTGAGCCTCAGACTAGTGTTTCACCTGCCAGGACCCTGAGCCTCAGACTAGTGTTTCACCTGCCAGGACCCTGAGCCCCAGACTAGTGTTTCACCTGCCAGGACCCTGAGTTCCAGACTAGTGTTTCACCTTCAAGGACCCTGAGCCCCAGACTAGTGTTTCACCTGCCAGGACCCTGAGCTCCAGACTAGTGTTTCACCTGCCAGGACCCTGGACTCCCTTGGCAACCACTGCAGCCTGAAGTTAAGCTCATCAGACTTAGGCTGACAGGCACTATAAAGGGGTGGTAGGGTCGCAAAACCACTCAAGACTATGTTTTCAACCTACAGATTGTCCCCAGGGCCTCACCTTTAACATGGAACACTTCATTCTAGACACTCCAAGAACATAAGCGTGAAAGAAGAGGAAACAGTGCTAGCTAGCATTTAGAGACAGGAACCATCCTAGGACACAAAGGTTGGGCAGACTTTAGGTATCTGCTGGCAACATGTTGGGTCATGCTTCTCTGCTAAGGTAACCACGGAGTCTAGTTGGTGGAAATGCTTACATCACACTCAAGTAACTTCTTCCAAGAAGCTAATCTAACTAGCCCTAGGAACGTGCCTGCTGGTCCCTTCACTTCCTAGTTTTATTGAGCCAATGTAAGGGAGGCCCATGAGTTACTGTCATAAAAGAAAAAGACCCACATAGCCGCTGCCTTACTAAGCCGTACTAAATGTACTAGGCTGAAGGTAAGCACCAAGATGACTTCTCTGCTTGCTTCAATCTGCCTGGCTGATGTGCCAGGCGGTGTCCAATTACCAGGAAAAGGCCTAGCACAGTTTTATGGTGGTTAGGAGGACCAATACTGAGCAGACAGCAAAGCCACTGAAAAGCGACTCAGTGGCACCGTGTCTTCGGGCTTACGTTAGCATCCCTTGCCCGCCTTTCTTTAGGACAAGGGTCTTTGGGGTATGCCACGGCACACTGGTCTTCTTACCACAGTTTTCTTCATCTTCTCCATTGTCACAATCATTTTCACCATCACATCGCCAGGACACTGGGATACACTGAGTGGACCGGGCGCCACAGCTGATTTCATTTATGCGGCATGTTCTCATATCTGTTGATGACATACAGTCTCAAAAGAGCCTCCAAACTGGTCAGTGCAAAGCTGCTGCTCCCGTGCTGCCTGGAATTGCAACACCTGGGACTCAGTGGTCAGGTACACGGGGCACACTGGCGAGTGGAAGCCGGGCAGATCCTTCGCCAGCTCCGTCCTTAGAAGCTGTGCCAAGCAAGGCCACTTGGCAGCATCCCCGAGAACCTTGACCATGCCACTCCTTCAAGGTTCTGCGGCATGCTCAGTTCTGGCTTTTGTTTTCCTTGGCACAGTTAAGTTGATTTGTTGGCCTGCTCCTAGTCCATTACCTATGTTTGGATATCAGTGGGCATACCAGATATTGTCACCTAATCCTGACTCTATTAAAGGTCAGATGGGCTAATACCTACGGGAGCGTCCATGGAATAGTAGCTTTCCTAGGCCTCTATTCGCATCTTTCTTTATACATGTAAAGCAGGAACATGGCCTGAGTCTTGATTTTACCATGTCATTAACCCCTGAAACACGGGACTGAATCCATGTAGATCAGTCTAAGGACCCTCAGGTTTCTAACTCGCTAACAAAATTGTTCACTTCTTGGCTAGAAAATGAAAGTTCCACCTCGTTTATTTTCATAATCATATTCTTAACCTAAACTTGGTTCATGTCAATCCTATTTCTTCTGTGTCAGCAGGCCCCTACTGCCATGAATCTTCAGGCCTTTCAGCATCTTAGCATCCAAATGATCCCGGTTTACTTGATTTCAACACACCTTTCCCTGTGATTTTGGGACTTCCCCCTACATATCAGCCTATGGGCAAAGAGACATATTTGTACCTTTATAAAGTTTTTCTTATTCAATAGCAAACTCTATGGCCACTGCATTAGGTTATACATTTGTTAAAATCCCCAAATTACCCTATTACTAATCATCTCGCTGTCTTAATAATAGCATGTTTTCGTAATATGAAAATCCGTGCATTTCAAAGCTTATATGTGGCCCTTAGAAAACCTTCACATCTTAACTTCCAGGATCAGGGAACCATCTACTGAGTTGTCAAACAGCTGAAATCTATGCACCTAGTCAAGGAGTTCTTAATTGAATCTGCTGGCGTCAGTCTTAAAGTATTCAAAGGCGAAGCTACCCAAGAGAATGTCAGTCTTGTTAGACTAGGGAGAGCAGTCTTTAAAGGAGATGGAAGAACTGTTAATAGCTTGAATGACCTTCAAGTCAGTTGGCCTCAAGTTCAAGGCAGGCAAAGAAAAATGAATGCCAAGCAATCAATAAAGCATCACTTAGAACGGAGACAGAACAGCACGAAAGAGGACCAGTCCAGAGCAAGTCAAGGTACACTCACGGCACTGTTCCGGGCTCTCATCAGAACCGTCTTCACAGTCAGGGTCCCCGTCACACTGCCATCTGTTAGGAACACACTGGCCGTTTTTGCACACGAAGTCAGACTCAGCACACGTCTTCTTTACTACAGGAGTTTATTCTCAGAGTTAGAATTGAAGTCAATTGCCCTAGACCCAGCTTTCCTATTCGGGTAGAAACTATATTTTGGTATGTTTTCCTTTAAAAGGAATGCTTGAACTGATTGACTGACATTTATCTGTTGGCATCTAGGGAGACTTTGAAAACTCAACTCTTTCCTCATAGGTCTCAGAGGAAGGAGTTATTTATTGGAAAGACTTGGAGGTCAATAAAGTCAAAGGAAGGCAAAGGCTGAATCCCTGTAGATCCTGTCTGACGACCTGGGGGCGTCTTAAAAAAAAACGAATTTGGTTTACAGTGTTAAAGCCAATGAATTTCTTCCAATCCATTCACAAACCCTGAGGTGTTCTTCTCCAAGGCCATTTTATGTCCCTAAAATGGAACACTCCAGGGTGGGTTAAGAGAGAGAAACTTCTTTCAGCTCAGAGTTCTGAATGCTGGGAATCCTAAATGCACACCCCAGCACCTGCTTAGCTTTGGGTGAGGACCCTGAGCCTTGCTTCTTAACCCACTCTCTTAGTAATTCATCCAGCCCAGGGAGAAAGGATTTATTCCTTTTCACAGACCTCATCACTTTGTAAATGCCCTGCCACCTCTCAACATACTATTCAAAATCACGCTGCAGTATGAGCTCCAGAGGAGGCACACCAAAGAAAAGTTATTTTAACAGCCGAATACTGCATCCTATGACTGGCCCTTGGGATAACTATTTCCTGTGGAGCAAATATGTGTGTCTTTATAAATGTCGTACCCTGAACAGCGCTGTTCTAGGAGGGAGGACTTGAGGGGGGTGATTAGGTCATGAGGTGGGACTGGAGCCCTTATTAGAAACATTAGTGCTTGTTTGTGCCCTCTCTCTCCCTCTCCTTCCCCCTCTCCTTTATCATGGGAGGACACACTAAGAAAACAGTCATTGCCAGTTGGTGGTGCATGTCTTTAATCCCAGCACTTGGGTGGCAAAGGCAGCCAGATCTCAGTGAGTTCGAGGTCAGCCTGGTCTGCAAAGAGAGTTCCAAGACAAGGAACCCTGTCTCAAAAAACCAAGTAAAGGAAGAGAAGCAGAGGGAAAGGAAGGAGAGAAGAGGGGAGGAAAGAGCCATCTGCAATTCAGAACAAGGGCTTTCATCAGACACTGGATCTGCTGCTTCTTAGTTTGGGGATTTCCTAATACCCCAAACCCGCAAATCAGGTTTTTATCATTTAAGCCCCTCTACCTACGGTATTTTTGTCACAGCATGTAAACCAAGACTGCTTCAGGAACACTCTTCACAATACATGCACTTAGTGTAGGGGATATGCTGATGCTTCCAAACTGAACACTGCCACTCTAACAGGTCTACTGGGGCAGAGAAACTCATCACTAGACAAACTTAAAGCCAATTATAACACTTAAAACAAGTGGTAGGACTTGGTATTCAAAGAGATTTCAGGCCTTCAGTCAACATTTGGTTTAACACCAACCAACCCAAAGTCACTGAAGTTACCAGTACTAAGTCCCATAATTCACAGCGTCCATTCAAACAGCCTAAGGCAAAAATATCAATTCTATTACTAATTCTTCCTAGGGCAGACTTAAGAGTCACAATATAATGCGTCATCCATTAATGAGACCAGGACAGTAAAGACAAACAAACCAGGTAGCTTGACCACCATACCCATGAAGGAGTTTGAGAGTCTGGAACTCTTGCCAAAGCAGCCAGAGAAGACACACCCACAGTCTGTGATTGCCTTTTTAGACTAGATTTTCCACACCTCTATGCCTATACTTTCTGCTTAGACTTCTGTTTTAAAGCATCCCTGTAATCAATATTGTATTTGTAAATCAGCCAAGGCCTGCAGTGTGTTGTAAATTTAAAAGAGATCCCCTGACATGGGGGGTTTAAGCTAGGTAGGGAGGCTTACCTCTCATTCAGCCTTTAAACTTGGGAGATAGTCAGTTTGCAACATTCAACATGGGCTGATAAATTATGATGATCCCTAAGGGGTTATTCATATCCTTGAACTACATAGCTAAGGAACCAAGGAAAGCCATGCCAGCTCATAAATTCACCCCTGTTTCTAAATCACCATCACACAGCATTAACATGGCAAATGCTATACAAGGCTGATGACCTCCTGGGCCCATATGGAAACAGAGGCCAGGCTATGGGGCTTGTTGCTGTAATTCACCCTGCGATCCCCTCTGTAAGTGGCAAATGAGAGAACAGGGGAATGACCAGAAAGAAAGCAGATGGTTTTGCCAAGTGGAAAATGTCATGACGTCATGAAAGATCAGATATGCAACGGCAATTTGAGCAAAGGTAAGTAGGGCGTATCTTCACAGAGATCGTCTTTCTCGGTTCTGAGTGTACACTATGAGGGCTAAGAAAGGATATCTGAATCACACACTGACATGCAGATAGAAAGAGTTCCACGGGGGAGGTAAAGCCATTGGATACTTACTTTGGGAACTCACAGAAACAAGTGACATGGAATCTACACTCAAATTGATTATACTCGTTGTCAAGCTCAAAAGTGAGCCCTCCCCAAAATTACAGCTAAGTATAGGTTAAAGGTCAGATGGGGAAGTTGGAAGGAGGCTTTGGAAGTCTTAAGTAAATATATAGTTTTTCCATCTCAAACCCGCATTTAAGACTGCTTTGGATATGCTTGCACTTTCCGGGTTTACCTCCATACCTGGGACTCAGCAACGAACCTGCCCATCAATGTGTGTAATTTATCCCACCTCAGGTGATCCTGATTCACTATGCTGATCATCTATCTCTTCCCCTCGCCCAAGCCTTTCTACCATGGGGCTAGTAAAGCGTATCTACATGGAAAGGACTTAAGAAAATCCTGTCATTGTTCCCAAGATGTTGAGTAAATGATAAAACCTTCTATAACAGGAAGTATAAAAATAAGTGGGGGATAGTTTTTGCCCAATGCATTATTTCTCGAAAGCCTTGCCGCTTGCAACCAGAGAACAGCTGAAAAGAGGTCCTCCTAGTGAGATACGTATTGAGAAAACTATATTCTCTAGGCAACCTAGAAATAGGGAAATCGGTGTTTTGTGGAGCAGACTGAAACCTTTACATAAGCACATGAGGAAAAGGAGAGCGCAGGAGAACTATTCTTTGTAAGCGGTTTTCAGAATGGGCTTTCAGAGCCGCCTCTGTCACTTGGGTATTGCTGCCGAGGATGTTGTCTGCAGCATTTTAATGATGATAAACAAAGGAGCAGGTAGTGGCATAATGAACTTGGCAGTCTCTGAATCCCCACATGGCCTTTATTTTTCTTTTCTTTCTAAGTTCTGGAATAGGCATGTGCCTCTACACCCAGTAATGTATGGGCCATCTTTCTAAAGGCAAATGACAGTGGTCACGCTAATCTTCACACTCAACACTGCTCTGGGATTTTTATAATGGAGACCAGAGGGATGAAAAGGTAAGCCTCTGCAAGAATTCCAGGTCTGTGTGGTCTTGACACGCGGTTCTCCGCTGTTCTTCGTGACATGAGGTTATGGGGCCTTTCGCACAGGCATTTCTCACAATGACCTTTTGATCATTTCTGATCAATGTTATATTCACTTTTGTTAGGAAAGAGAATGTCTTCCATCCTGCCTAATGCTTTCCAATAAGCAAGCATTATGAGCAGAGAATTAGAAGACTCCTTATCTGATTTTTGATTATGTGCCGGCTTGTCCTTTCTACGCCAGAGTTAGTTAACTTCTGAAACTTTACAGGATTTTGTAGTGTCTATAGCTTGCTATCTTCTTGAATCAGAGCCATTTGTGAATTTAAAGATTTATTTATTTTGTTTATGTGTACACGTGTGTGTGTGTGTGTGTGTGTGTGTGTGTGTGTGTGTGTGTGTGTGTGTGTGCAAGCTCAGGGGATTCCCATGGATGTCAGGTAAAGGGCATCGCATCCCTAGAGCTGGAGTTACCGGCAGTTGTGAGCTGCCCAATAGGGGTGGTAGGAGTTGAACTCAGGCCCTCTGGAAAATCTTAACCACTAAGACATTTCTCCATATACCCCCCCCCGCAGTTTATAAATGTATGAATTTACTTTTAAGCAATCTTTTTTCTGCTTCTACGTCTGGTCTTTTCTTTCCTTTCTTGGCTTTCTATAGCACCTGCTTGTCTGAAGTGAGATAAATCAGGTCTCATCACGTGAACGAAATTCCACATTCAAGTTGATTACTGTTCGGCTGGAAATTCCACCACAATACTCTGCCTCAGCCCCACCCCTCCCTCTCTGAATCCTGCTCCCCTCAGCAAGACTACCAAAAGTCCAGGCTCCTCCTCCCAAGCTCAAGACAACGCCTACATGGAAGCCCCTAACCCAGCCATGTGATTTCTCTCCTCCTCCCTTTCAGAGAATCACCCAGGAGTGCTTTGCTCAGGTTAAACGTGGTCCTTTACTTTTTAATTTGGCTCAATTTGGCTTACTGCATTGGAGAAGAGACTTAATATCAGGGTATGGAAACCTTTCAATAACCTCATGTCAAATACTCAATTATACGCCTCCCGACCAGTATAGATTCACTAAACTCTGATTCACGGTCATACCTTAAAGTGTTGATTTTATTTACACAATCTTAATACATTTGTAGAAACTGAAAGAACATTGGCACATTTCAATAAAATGCAGGAGTCAAAGCTTGTTAACAAGGGAAACTTACCGCAGTTTCTTTCATCGCTGCCGTCAACACAGTCTTCATCGCCGTCACATTTCCACAACAGAGTGATACAGCGACCATTTGTGCACTGGAATTGGGAATTATCACATTTGGCTTTTTTCCCTAGGATGAGGAAGAAACATTGAGCAACGCATGCATAGAAGGTAAGTTAGAGATACAAGTTCCTCAAAGCCCGTGGATAGGGACAGCTGCAGACTCAGCATTCTGTAACATTCTAGAAGTCAGGCTTGGATGGGTTGGGGGACAGTGAACTGTGGTGGGTATTTGCCACGCACATGACCTTGGGCTATCCACGCACATGACCTTGGGCTATCCACGCACATGACCTTGGGCTGTCCACGCACATAACCTTGGGCTATCTGACCCAAGGGAGGCGGAACTTCTAGTTTGCTGATGTAACTCCTTTAAAAGAAAGAGGGGGAGCCAGGCAGGCAGTGGGGGAGCCAGTGGTGGTAGCACACAGCTTTAATCCTAGCACTCAGGAGGCAGAGGCAGGCTAGTTCCTAGTTCCAGGACAAGCTCCAAAGCTACAGAGAAACCAGGTCTTGGGCGGGGGCGGGGGGGGGGGGAGAAAAGAGGGAGAGGTGCTCACTCTCTCATGTGGTGGTCGGAGATCCAGATTGCTGTTTCCACTCACCCAAGGGCAGAACAAAAGACCATGGAGGCGGCTCTCTAACTTTGTATTCGTGAGTGTTCCTAATAAATTTTTGATATCTTTTTATTCGGGCTCTCGTGGATTTACATACTTCCGCTTACAGTGAACAACAGCAGCAGAGTCCTTCACTGGTCAACAAACTAAAACTGAACACTAGATTTCCAGCCTTTCTCCCAGAGAGGCACAGCTGAGATGCCAGGCTCTAGCTAGTGGAATACAAACAGAAAAGGATTATAGATTATATAGTTTCTAAGAAGTCTAATCACATGCCGGGCAGTGATGTTTTAGTCAGTATGTTAACAGGCATCTCATCTCCAGTGGTGACCATAAAACTGTAACGGAGCAAAATAATCCCAGCATCTAGAGAACACACAGCTGAAGAGCCAGCAAAAGAAAACTGCAGAGAAGAAACACCTCTGAGAAAACTGACGGTGGAAGGGTTAGGAGAAGATTTCAGACTTCAAGTAGCTCAGGAATGCACTGGAAGACATAGATACCCAATACTAAGGTGTCCCCCCGGACCGAGAGGGCTATTCACAGAGAATCGTCTGACTAAAAAGAAGATATAGAGCAGCCAAGCCACCATGGGCATATTTCTGAAAAATGTGAATGAAGGAAGAACCTGCCCCAGAGAAAGTTCCAGTCCCTTCCTTCAGGAGAGAGCCCAGAAGGACTTAGTACCCATAGGGTAAGGTACTGATGGGCCTGACCCTCTATAGGCCTAAGAGAAGGTGTGTGTTTATGTGTTAGTTTTTAGGAAAAACTTTAAATACACACACACACACACACAGAGAGAGAGAGAGCGAGAGAAAGAGTGAGAGAGAGAGAGACAGAAAGAGAGAGAGAGAGAGAGTGAGAAGCTTATAGAATAAGCATATAAAGAAAATGTTTTGTGTGGCTCTACAGCATGTGTTTTAAGCTCTTATCCCCAGGGTTTAAATTTTTAAACAGTGGGTCAGTGAGATGGCTCAGTGTGTAAAGGTGCTTGCTGCCAAGCCTAACTTTCTGGGCTCAAGCCCTGGCAACCCATGGTGGAAGGAAACAAACATAAAATTTTTAAATGTTTATAAAGAAAAATAAGGATAATTCATCACTGAAGACAGAACTGGTCTCATAAACTTTTGCTAAGTTGAAGGTCCACTGAGAACACAGTGTTTCTAAAGTGACAGCAGTGTACTCGGCCTTGGCTTCCACTTATCGTGCGTTTACAGGCTCACTCAGAGCAAGTTCCAACCCTGCAAGCCCATCCGTCACCATTACCCTACAGAGAGGCACCGTTTAACCTTTTATAGATAGACCTTTCTGTACCTTTGCCAAGTTTAGATCTATTTGGATACACACATACTGGCCACTGTGTCATAGCTGCCTACATCCAGTATTTAGTGCAAGTACCCTGCTCTATACAGGTAGCCTAAAATCAACAAGCTAGCTGACACCGTCTAGGGTAGGAAGTCTGATAACCCACTGTGGTGGTTTGAATGAGAGTGACTCCCATAGGCTCATAAATTCTAATGTTCCCAGTTAATGGAACAATGTGGAAAGGATTAGGAATTTTCAAAAGCCCACACCAGCCAGACGTGGTGGTGCACACCTTTAATTCTAGCACTCAGGAGGCAGAGGCAGGTGGATCCTTGGATTCTCTGAGTTCGAGGCCAGCCTAGTCTATGAAGTGAGTTCTAGGATAGCCAGAGAAATCCTATCTCGATTTAAAAAAAAAATAAAAAGAAAGACAAGAAAAGAAAAAGAGTCCACACCAAGCCCAGTGTCAGTCTTGCCTACCCTCTCTCTACCTGATGCCTACAGATGGATCAGGATGGGAGTTCTCAGCTATGGGTCCAGTGTCATCATGCCTGTCTGCCAGATGCCATGCTGCCCACCATGATGGTCACAGAATAGCCCCCTGAAACTGTAAGCAAGCCCCATTAAGAACTGTCTTTTAGAAGTTGCTTTGGTCATGGTATCTCATCACAGCAATAAAGTAACTTAGCATCACCGTGTGTTTAAGTAAAGGAGAGACGAATTTCTCAACACTGTCCTTCTTAGGACTTCTCTCTAGCATCATGGCTATAGCTCTAAAAGAACAGGGAACTCGTTTTCCTTCCCTTTAATCCTTTTACTTCCAGGACCCAGAGGTGAGATGGCTCAGCAGGAAATGACACTTGCTACCAACCTTGAGACACAAGTTTTATTCCTAGAACCTATAGGGCAGGAAATAACTGATTCCTATAAGTTGTCCTCTGATCTCCTAGGCATGCTAGAGCACATGTGTGCATACACATACACACATAAATACATAAGTAAATAAATGTAATAAAAATCCTTTTTATATCTAAAAAATTGAACATGTGGCTGGAACAGTGGTCTTGGGCCAATGGATTCAACCCAAGATTAATGAACCTAGCTAGGCCAGAGACACAAGGGACCATCCCAAGGCCTCTGGACTCTTCTTCGCATAAACTGTGTGTGTCAGTCACCAACAATATCCAGACAACCCTAATCCTTAATAGCACTTCCTGACCACATCCATAGCTTTATTCAAGAGTGACACTGCTATCACAAAGAGCAAATGACGTCTGAGGGTGGCAAGGAGAGGGTAGAAATGAAGGGTTGATAATGGCTCTGTGTCTTAAAACCTGAGGCTACCAAGCTGGTGGTGGTGGTGCATGCCTTTAATCCCAGCACTTGGGAGGCAGAGGCAGGTAGGGTGGATTTCTATGGCCAGCCTGGTCTACAGAGGGAGTTCCAGGACAGACTCCAAAGCTACGCAGAGAAACCCTGTCTTGGAAAACAAAAACCAAACCAAACCAAACCAAACCAAACCAAACCAAACCAAACCAAAACCCTGAGGCTTCCTTTGGAAAATATGTGTTCACAAACCAGTTCCAAAGACAAGTCAAATGCATCCAGAAAGCAAGGTTAGGAGGCAATGGGGTACAATTTTTAACTCAGTGATGAGACAAAAGGAGAGCAAGCTAGAGCCACAGACCGGATTCTGCTTTCCTGAGCTCAGTTGCTTTGGTTGGTGATGGTCATGCCATTTACAGAGGTGTGAACTAGGACTTCATGGAGGTCCTCCACGGGCAGGACATTCCGGTGCTTTCAACATTAGCATTTCCATCCTGCTGCAGGACCAGATTGCTTGATGATAAGAGGTGCAGCTCCTGTCCCTTAAAGGCCTCCCTTAAGTACACCACACAGACTTTCAAAACCCAGCATGAAGCCTGGGGTGCATGCAGATTTGCTGGGGGGAGGGCAGCTGCCAGCAGAAAGCCTTCAGATTTCCTGCTACCCCTCAGCATTTGCAGCTGGGGCATGCTGGCATAGGAACAGACAGGGCAGAGGCAAGCACAGACTGGAACTCTTGTGTGAAAGGCACAATGCTCTAGTTGGTCTCCCTAGTGTCAACTATGCCCCGCTGTCAGGGAGTATTCTGCACTTTGTGGCTAATTCCCAAAGATGAAAATTTGGCTCAAGCCAAGATTACCACATGGTGTGGCTACCTTCAGGTACTGTGTATGCTTTAAAAACTCTCTGAACCTTTCTGCTCTTAAACATTTAGCAAGCTAGAACTTAGCTACACAGCAACAAAACTTGATTGTATTTCCTACCAACATTTCATAATGTGTATTCATTCTACAAATATTTTATTGAATAAAAAATACTAGGGAGTTACAAAGAGCACAAGAGGTGAGCATTGGTTGTTTGTTTTTAATACCAACAAGCCAAGTGTGAGGTACCTGACTGCCTCTCCCTTCCTCCCTCCCATTACTGCTGTGTTTCCAGAATGTTCTCCATATTCTCCAAGCTGGAGGTATATGTTCCAGTGGCCATTAGGACTGTGTCCTTCCAGCTTTGAGGCCTATGGGAATGGCAGAAATCTACTTTGAGGGCTTTATTAGAAAAAGGCATTTACAGAGAATAAAGAAGGAAACACAGAAAAAAATGGTCCACTGCAGTTAGAATGCAATGAAGGCTAAAAGAGTCACGTCTTAAGGGCGCTCACTCTGAAGCGTGAGTCAAACCACCGAACTCTATCTAGTGAGGATGATGAGCAGCCATCAGAATTGGAGAGAGATTTAGAAGATAAAAGTAAAACAAAACTCTAGGACAAGGCTTGTGGGAGAGAACTTCCTCAAAAATGAGGCTGGTGTGATGGATTTGGTAGACATTCAAGCTGTCTTGGGGCTAAAGTCCTGCATAGCAACATGCTAAGGCTAATATACAGTTCATGGTGGTTCTGGACTCTGGACTTAGTTGTAATTACACAAAATCTCAACAGTAATAGATTGTGTTAAAATCCTGGAGGTTTGGCTCAGGACGCGGGCTCTAACAGACATAAGCATTTTCGTCTGCTCATTTCAATATCCTAAAGCAGAAAGGAGCTGAACTTCTACCTTTTCATATCTCACATGTGTCCATAATGCCCAGGCTTCTGCCTTCTCGTCAGGACACACATGACCCTCATTTACACAAGGAACCCAAATGGTACCCAAATGTCCCTGCTTTTCTAAAAGATGACGGAGGAAAGGATGGGTGGAGAGCCAGCCAGATTGACAAAGGATGCTCGAGAGAGAAACGAACAAAGAAGCTTTCCAGCCACGCCTCTCAGATTCTTAGCTTCCTAAGCACCTCAAGAGGCTACAACTAGGCAGAAAGTGCTCCCTGCTTCTGTTTAGTTCTCTGTCTCATGCACAGCCTGAAGAGCTCAGCCACTAAGTAGAGCACAGAGACCTCAGCCACCCGCCCAGAACCTTGTGGGTTTCCCCTGCAGGTTCCAGAGAGATTCTACCTCCCATCTGGGTGTTCCTCTGAGACCACTGGTGCTCGGAGGTCCAGGACTGAAAGCACCACACGAATTAAGAAGCTTTTGGTTCTCAGAGCTTTGGGGATTATAGGATTGTAGATCTGTAGTCTATTTTCATCCATGAATGTTAAATCTCAAATTCACTATTACGGCTCATAGAGGGAACAGAACGGGCATGAAATCATCCACAACTGAGGTTTTCTTTTTCATTGTTAAGGGGAGCTAAAGTCACAGTAAGACATAAATAACCTTGGGAGTGGAAATGCTGGGGACTCTGTACCCCTGGATCTGTGTGCTCTGAAAGGTGGGAAGATGAAGTAAAATACAGTTTTCAGTAGGCTCCTTAAAACTGCAGTGTTGACAGGAAATAGCCTGGGGCTAAAGGGATGGGGGGAGGCAGGGACCCTGGAGTTGCCTCCGTCGCAAGCCAGAAAGACTCTTGGTGTTTAGTTCAGGAATATGAAAAGTATCCTCTTCTGTCAAGAGATTAAACTGTCTAGGTTTTCTTCCAGCTCTATTTTTTTCTTTCTTTTTTCTGGTTTTTTGAGACAGGGTTTTTCCGTGTAACAGTCCTGACTGTCCTGGAACTCATTCTGCAGACCAGGCTGGCCTTGAACTCACTGAGATTCTCCTGCCTCTGCCTCCCAAGTGCTGGAATTAAAGGTGCGCACTACCACCGCCCGGCTTCAGCTCTAATATTAAGCAAGAGTACCTCTCTCCTTTTGAGCCAGGAGATTTGAGGTCACTTGCATCTACCACTTATGTGGCTGTTAAAGTTGTGTGTGAGTGTGTGTGTGTTCGAGAAAGAGTTTCTCTGTGTAACAGTCCTACAGTCCTGGAACTCGCTTTTGTAGACTAGGCTGGCCTCGAACTCACAGAGATCCACCTGTCTCTGCCTCCTAAATGCTGGGATTAAAGGTTGTGCCACCACCGCCCAGTTAAAGTTAATAATAGATGTCCCAAAATGTCAAGGGATGGCCTGCTTTTGCTGTCGCTTGTATATATGTCACCAGACTTCAAGCTTACTCGAAGGCGTTCATGCCCCAGGAGCTGTGCTCACCTAGTTAACACTGACTGCTACCCACACCCAGCAGATCACTGGCTCCAGGAGGCATGGGGTTGAGTGCACAGGGATGTCCGCTTGCCATTATCTAATTGCCTCTGTGAGGGTTAACTTGGAAAACCAGCATGTGTGGTTCAGTAAAACCCTGCACTGGCCTTACAGTGAATAGCCTAGCTGGCCTTTAGGATGGGCCGCGGATTTCCCCATAGGCCTTGAGTAACTTTTTGGCAGGAGTCCTCTGCTTGGATACCTGGGATATTGAGGAGATGCTGAGAGTATCAGGCTCAGAGAGAACTTGAATCTATTGATGGGGGGGGTGTCTCATGTTGCCACACTCTGCCAAGCTCAGCATTCAGTTCACTTGCCTACACATGAAGGTGTTATCATCCGCTGGTGTTTCTTCAGTCCATTGCTTTTGGCACTTCTAGGGCCACCAAGGGCATTTATTTTTAGTCTACCTCATCTCTACTGCTTGCTAATTTAATGCCAGCCCTTCTATTCATAGGCTAAGACTCCTTTTAGGACAGGCAGACTTCTGAGTCAGCAAAATAAGTTTTGCTACAGGAATGAGAGGCTGTCAGAGGAAAACGCCACAGCAAGGTGGCCTGGAAGAGATCCTGAGACGCCAAGGAATGAACGCCACACTTCAGCTGTCACAAGCTGTTCCATTTACACCTGGCCGAGAGCATCTTACACTCAAAGACATATCCAAAAGCTTTGTGTTGTTGGCCAATTGCTGCCCTAAGACTTCTCATGTCTTAACTCATTAGTTCTATGTGACCTTTCCCCTTTTCCTCTTTACAGTTTAGGCAAAGAAGGAACATACAGTGACTTGACCAAGATTATACTGGGCTGACCTAAGATTTGAACCCAGGTTAGATTCTGGCTCTAAATCCTGTGCTACCAAGAGCACAAACTGCAGTAACCAACTCGAGACTATATAATTCTGGAAATATTCCATCTGCTTGGAATTTAGCTAGTACAGTCTGCTTGTATCTATCAGGAGTAAAATGGTTTCCCTTCTCAAAAAGACACTCTACAGTACAGCTTTATGGTTGAGATAGGGCCCTATTTCCTGTTCTTATCGTAGCCTTTAGATATGCTGCTAGAATTCCTGTAGTGGCTTTTTCTAGAAGGACTAAGTCTCTTGATTTTCTTGAGTGGGATGCACTAACCAAGTCATATCTCCACCTTATCTACTTGGGGATAGAGAACTAACTGCACAGGGAGCACCAGCATGAAGACCAAGAAGTTACAGAGGCAACAAATCATGGAAGAGGGTTTGTTCTCAAGGTTGTAACCCTGAATATACTGTTAATCCCCCTAAGCCCTCATGACTGTCACTGTGTGCAGACAGGAGATAAATGGGAGTGTTTTATAACAGACATGTCAATGACAGCCTGACCCCAGCTTTTGGGGACACTGTATAGGTAACATTCATCCAGATGCCTTAGCAGACGCGCAGAGTAAAGCGGCGTGTCCCCAAATTTAGCCTCTTCTCATGTCTTACTAGTTTTAGTTGGCTTGTCACTCACTCTAAATCAGTTGCCCAAGAGGGAGCTCGGATTCTTCTCCCCTGACACTGGGTCATCAAATCCTGGCCATGTCTAATCCCTCATCTCTCACTTGATCTAAATTTAAGTCACCCTTCCCTTTGCCTCCGGGCTGTCTCAACCTCTCTCCAAATTAAGACAGTGATTTAAGCCTCTCGGAATATCCAGAAGGGCCAAGGAGAGGATCATTTCCTGGCTTCCCACTGACTCCAGGATTGAGTCTCAGCTCCCTACCAGCTTCCCTTGACTTCTTCCTTTCGTCCATCACCCACCATCTGCTCAGGCCACCACAGCTGAGCTAACAGCTCTAAGGGGTTCCCCTTACTTTCCCTGCCTTTGACCATGCTCACCAATGCTTTGTTTCTGTTTGTCCATATGGTTCCTGTTGTCCTCCCCACAGGAGCATGTTCAGATAGCACCTCCTCATTAAGGTCCGATGGACCCTTAAATATTTCCCCAGAGACAAATAGGATCTGGCTTCTTTCCCAAAACTCTTCATACCTGTCCCAGCGCCACAGTGCATTTAGGGCTTGTCACCTAGAATCCAAAGATTTGCGAAGTCCTAGCCAACAGTCATGAATGTATTAGTTGGTTAATGAAGTAACCTGTAAGTCTGTTGTGCATTATAGACTTTTGTCAAAATATTTTTCCAGCTTTCATGAACTTGAAAGGAAGTGTGGCCTGCTAAATGAAGTTTTGCCTGCTAGAACCCTTCAAAAGATAAAGTTTAAGAGGTACCCGCTTCCTATACCAGTGAGGGTACTTTCATCTCATCTGGGTGGCAAGTTATCATTAAAAAAAACAACATACCTTGCACATCTGACTGCCATAATTAGTGTATCAGCCACATTTCCACACGAGAGAGATTCTAACACATATGGAAGATCTGGTAAGGTGAGGAGTTAGCTGTGTCAGACGCAAGTCTTACTTCTGACCTGCTATTGCTCTTTGGGAATGCTGGCAATCGCCCACTGTGGTTTAAATCATCACCTTCACAGGACCATTGGCAGAGAGAAAACCCCTTCTGGCGTTGGCATCGTGAAGTCTAAGTTGCTGGTGATGTTCGGGAAACATTATGGGCTATAGTCAAAGCAGCATGTGGGAACTCTCACGGCATCTTCAGCGGATGTCTGTGGCTTTCATGACTAAGACCCCCCCCCTCACTCCATTCACAGCTTCTATGCTCAGCTCTTTTTGGATCTTGGATTTCCTAGTTTGACTTCCTACAAAAAACCCAAAAAGGCACAAAGAGGCCAGCTCTCTGTGCTGACCATCAAGTGGTCCTGAGCAGATGGACAAGGGGGACTGGCTTCTAAATCTCCCTGCCAGCTAATAACTTCGACCTTAGGAAAGCACGCTGAGGCAAAGTGAAAATCAGCGGCAGGCCTAGAGACTAGAATAGTATACACTAACCGTCTGTGCCGGAAATGCTAAGTTATAAACGTGTAAACTCTCAAATGTCAATCATCACTTCCTGGCAAACTGCACATTCCCCTACCTCCTCACCTCCACTGCCAATACTATTTCTGGGCACACAACAACTGGCCACCTTGCCAACCCAGATGCCCCAAGTTAGTGGCAAGACTGGCCACTCTAGTGAGTGCCTAACCTTTCCAAATTGTAGTTTCTTGCCCTAAATGCACTTCTTAAATGCTGGCTCTGGCGTACTCTCTCCCCCTCCCCACAGAGCCACTCTACCACACGAAGCTGGCAAAATGCCCTCTGCAGAAACGCTGAAACATTTCTGGACGATCTCTGTGCTTACTCTCCCTACGCATAGCAGATTCTCTCTTACATTTTTAATTTAGAGCCTAAAAGTGACTGGCAGGCCCAAATCATCCAGGGTTCTCCGCATGAAGGCAAACTGGGCCCAGTTTAAGGTGGCACCTGCTTTCTCAGTTAGTTAACAACAGTTAGTATGTCTAACTTGTTGGAATTTACCACTATCAGGGCCTTGATTGTAAATTAACACTAGAGCTTAGCAGAGAGATACCGATTTATATCAAAAACAAGTATATAGAGAAAAATTGAGCCAGTTTTCACTTACAAAATCAGATTCTCAAGAACTGGGTTATAATGTGCCTTAGGGACCTCAGAACAAGCTACCAGACTGTCCGCTCCTCAACGGGGAGGAAAGACAGCCTTAGATGACTCCTGTTCAAAAAGTACATTTCACTCATAACCTCCAAAGAAGGGCTTTTGTTTTTCTCGAAAGCTATCTACTGTGCTGTAGTCTGGGTGATCTCTTGAGATTACTTCAAGTTACAAGAATCTATCTCCTAATGTGTGAAGGGCAGCTGCCTGAGCCTGCTATGAGACTCACTCGTGTGAGCCAGGCACATGTGTGACAAGCACCGTTTCAGGCCCATTTCAGCTCTGTAATGTGCTTAATGTCTCATAGGCTAGCGCGACAGCGGCTTTCCGAAGCAAGGTCAATGACGCCAATCAGGGCCAGGAGCAGAGGCTGAAGAGGGAACTACCCCATCTCCACCCTGTTTTCTTTACTGAGAACAACTTTGCACTCTGCGAGGGGCTAGGAAATATTTCCTATACATTTTCTCTTTCTATGCTATTTGGTATGTGGCAGGGTTTGAGAATCTAAGCCTGAAGCCATGGGCCTGGGTCCTAGCTGCGCCCTTGACCTTAAGGCTGTGCTCTAGGAGATTAGGTTCTGTTAGTCTGACATTGTTCAGGGAACAGAAGGGGGGGATCACAACAGCACTCTACCTCTCCCAGAACCATCACAAAAGTAGTAGAGATAAATCCTGTCTATGGTTATTCATTTTTTTTAAAGAAAAGAAAGCAGAAGCCCAATGGTCAGCTGGTAGTTGTTTGGAAGTTCTGCATACTGCTGGCCAACACAATCTGTTGGCCTGACGTCTCAACACTTGCCAGCTCTACCGCACTTGGCCTTGATATACATGCTGTAGGTCTCTGGAGACTCAAGCATAAAGAGTTGAAATATCATAGGGCCAGCACTAGACTTTCTGGTAAGAGAGTGATTCTAGCCAAAAAGGCTGTTCCAGGCTTTAGGAAATGAACTGCCCATCAAGTTTGGATTATGACCCTCTTTTAAAAAAAGAACACCCTTGTCTACAAGGCCTTTCTTGGATGTAGATGAGATTGCTATGGTCTCTCTCTTCACTTGGTGCACTGGTAAGCCAGGCATTATTTCTCCTGGCCTTCCAGATTCCTACCTGTAGGCAACACTGGCACTGCTGGCAAAGTCACTCGCTCCCAGAGTAAGAGACATAAGAGCGTTGGTCATATTGGAAGAACTCTTGCAGAACTCTGGCTTTGAAGACTAGACAGCATCTCACATCTTATACCCAGGCTGGAGGAAAGAGCCCCAGAGCCCCCATGTATTTTGTCATCAGTCCTTGTAACGCCTCTTGTTAGCCTCACTTAAGTTCCTTGCAGGAAACTAGTGCAAACCCATCGACGACGGGTCAGGTAGTCTGGAGCAGGCTCAGGCTCTGAGTGTGTATGTATATTGGCGGACAGGGAGAAAGGCTACACAGAAAATTGAGCATAGAAGGCCAGGGATAGAAAAATCAGCCCACATATCTACTTTGAACTTGAGATATGGACAGTCTGGGTTGGCTTGGGGTCAATACCTGCTTCAACCAACTCCATGTTTGGGCAGTTCAGAAAGAATTGCTTAGGGGCTGTAGAGATGGCTCAGTGGTTAAGAGCACTGACTGCTCTTACAGGGGACCCAGGTTCAATGCCCAGCACCCACATGGCAGCTCACAAGTGTCTGAAGATCCAGTTGGTGGGGACCTAACACCTTCACACCTAATGCACAAAAAATAAAGTTAAATAAACCATAAAAAATATATAAAAAAGAATTGCTTCCCCCACTCTGATGGTTTAGGTGTGTCAGGTTCTCCCTCCCATTTTTTTGCAGCACCATCATATTCCACTTGCAGTAAAGGGAGAGCAAGGGATAGCCTCACTTTACAGATCCCAACTGAACAGCTTCTGACTTTGGACTAGCTCAGTGCAGCAGCCTGGTGTGCTTTCCTACCACCCCATAAAAAGCAGCACCTAATGGAAAGTTAGCACATCAAAAGTTCCCAGAATACAAAAGGGACCTGCAGCTAAAGTGACTCTTTTCTCCCACCTCCCTGGATCACAGTCAATAATGCATTTTTATACAGCCATGTTTTGAAATATTACAAAATATATAACACAAGTCAAGTCACTTTTTCTGAGGGATGGTTTAATAAGTTAGCGTTACTCATCCATTAATGATTAATGTCAGCGTCTGAAAATTTCTGTGAAGCAGGGACTTCTCTGGGCTCGTTGGCTCGCCACACATAGTACTCCAGCCTCAGTACACATGGACTCTTTTTCAGAGTGCAGCAGGAGAAAGCACCAGAAGGAACAGCCCCTCTGAGCCTGGCTGATCTTAAAGGTAACCCAGCTGGGGCAGCTCAATTAAGTCCGTGAAAACACGTGACCAAGCTAAACGCAATCCAGTTATCAGCCAATCGCATGGGGCAGAAAAGCCCTGCCCAGCTTCTCACGCTCGGGACAGCGGAGCCAAAGGCTCAGGGGCGCTGGGAGATTAAACACCCCAGCATAGGTTGACAGACTGCTTGACCACACACTTGAAAGTTCGCTCTCACTCCAGGACACACGTGACCGCACACAGGCCGGCCTTCTAAGCTATCCGGCGACAGGAGATGGGCACTGTGGACTCTCTAGAGCTGGGAGAGTATTCTGCCCTAATTACCTAGAGCTGGTTGGCAAGCAAGCTCTTTGGTGTCACCTCTTAAGACCTCTAAGACCTCTTAAGTGGCTTGCCAAGGAACAAACGGGACCTTGTTAGGAAGGCGTCTTATTGCCTGCTCTGTAAAGTTGTGCGACCAAGATGGGAGACTGAAAACACACAGGGATCCCAAGTCAGTGCGCTGACCCCTGGGGACTTACGATAGTGACCCCCGCCCTCCCCAAGCTACAGTCCCACCCCAGCTCTAGAACTACATCTTCGATCTATTTTGTAGAATAAAGGCTAACTGCCGTCACTATACTGGGACTCAGTTTCTTTGGCGGGGGAAGCTCGGCAAAGTAACCTGATTAAGTCTGGGTCCTACTCCCCTCCCCCGTTCAGTTATCACAGAGACCCAGAGGTATACAAACGCCGCATTAGCGGCGGAATCCCGGGGGAAGGAAGGAAGAAAAGCACTCGGAGGACAGTCCAGTTGAAAGCCACACTTGGAGCCGGAGAGACGGCCCGGCGCCTGGGGAGTCGCAGTCCGGGTGCTCAGGCTGCGCACTTGTCGTGGCTG
The DNA here is from genome assembly GCA_004026605.1 of Ondatra zibethicus. Taxonomy (NCBI): domain Eukaryota; kingdom Metazoa; phylum Chordata; class Mammalia; order Rodentia; family Cricetidae; genus Ondatra; species Ondatra zibethicus. The sequence continues at coordinate 127,755 of PVIU01003664.1, forward strand.
GGCCTCCAGGCTGCCGCCCACCGAACGTGCGCCTGCTCACGGCTGTGCGAGGACTCCCTGCCCGGCAGGCACCTGGCGCCCGGTGTCCTCGGAGACGCCCACCTTCACCCATTGAGCGCTCTCAACCCTGCTTAAGTCTGAGGGGCGCACCCGGGCTTCCAGGCCCGGTGCTCTGCCACGGTCCTAACAGCCCGCCTGGCAGAGGAGGCAGAACCATTGTTCAGTGCCTCCAAAGCTCACATCCCCAAGCCCTTGACAAGGGAGATGAAAACCGTGTAAAACAGGGGTTCTGGGAAGAAAGGGGACATAGAGGGATGACAACAAGTTCAAGGGACGATTTAGGACACCCTAAACCCCATCGTCCCCCGGGCCCAGCTCTTAGTAGCCTCGGTTCTGACAGCTCAGAGGCGCCACCCGGGCGGGGAGGGGAGGCAGGAGAGGAGCGCGGAGAGGCGCCTCCTAGGAGGGGGTTGGCAAGAGGAGCCTCAGGGCCCCCCAAAACGCAGCGATCGCGGGCGCCCCGGCTTGTTACGGGCCGAGTGCGGAGGGGCGCGTCCCCACTCACCGCTTGCAGAGGCGCCGCTGTCCCGGGGCGCCCAGCACAGCGCGAGCAGCAGCCACAGCGCCCAGCGCGCGGACGTGCCCATGCTGCCCGCCCGGATGGTGCCGCCGCCGCCGCCGTCGTTGTCGCCGTTCGCTCCACACAACAAGTTACCAGCCCTTCGGAGAGGAGGAAGGAGGTGGGGGCGGGGAGGGAGGAGGCGAGGAGGAGGGGGAAGGAGTAAGGAGCCCGGAGCACGGAGAGCGCGGAAGGAGCGGGTACCCCTTCCCTGCAACTTGAACGCTTTACTCCCCGCCAGCCACCCACCCAGCCACCCACCCGGTCACCTCCCCCCGCCGAGGCCTCGGTGTGCGTGCGGACCCTGCGGGCGGAAAATAATGCAGGCGTTGCAGAGGAGGGGAGGGAGAGGGGAGGGGACGGCGCGGGAGGAGGGGGCGGGGAGCCCGTTCGCCAGGGACAGCGAAGGCGAGCGGTCGGGGCACCCACTCGGGCGGCCGTAGGAGCACGTCAGAGCTGCGCGGGGACCCCAGCGCGGGAGCTCAGCCCAGCAGCTCCGGCACGCACCGCTCTACCGCGAGGGGTGCGGAGGGTGCGGGGGCAAGTGGCAGCGTGCGTGCGTGAGTGGCAGTGGCTGGGGCTGTCGCCGCCGCCACCCGGACCGCTCCAGGGGCCCGGCTGCTCCGCGCGTCCGCCCGGGGCTCACGGGGGACCCGGGGCGGCCGCTGGTTGGCTCGCACACCGTCCTCACCTCCAATCCCGGGTGCCTGTCCTAATTTCCTGATCCAGGGAACCTGCGGCCGCAGCAGCTGTGCGCTCCCTAGCTCCCTACAGTCGCTACTGTACCCTCCTGGCTCCGGGGCCGAGAGCGCTGATGCAACTATTGCTGCTGTTGCCACCGCCTCCGGGCTGTCAGTTGAGGGGTCTGGGGGCGGCAAGAAACCCTCTACCTCCCTCTCCTGAGCCCCTAGGAAGGGCTGGTATTGTGAGGTCGGTAGGTAGCATCTTCCTGGGGACTCTTCTTTCCAGCCTGAAAGTGATGAAGAGGAGGGCTGCGAATGTTCCGCTGCTCTGCTGTGGGGTTCGGAGTCCCGTCTCAAAGGCAGATTGAGATGCCATTTTGTTAAAAATTAAATGTGTCTTTAAGTAAGAGTGTGTGTGAGAGAGAGAAAAAACAAGAGAGCTCTCATGGTTGTGGCTTTTCCTCTGTAATAGAACAAGACTAAAATAACCGAGTCTGGGACGGGGAGGAGGGAAATTGCCAGCGCAGCTCTGCATTCTCTCATCAACGATTATAGTTAATTGCTAATTGCACAAAATTATAGTTTGAGGGCCTGTAATTAAAAGCTTAACCTTTTTTTGGTTGGGGGATGGGGACCCGGGTAGATTATTCTCGGTATACTTAGTAACATTCAATTATAAGCCTTGTGGAGGCAAAGAAGGAAGCAAAGTCAACCCTCCCAGAAAGGATGGAGTTTTGGGGTTTTGCCAGACAGGATCTAGTCTTAAGATTTGCTCTTCCTGTCCTTCATTTTTCTTGAAAACCCTCCCCCAGTTGAGATGCCTTCTCTGCTCTGGCCTAAGCAGACTAAAGGGGTGCACTGAGCTGTTTCACTGCTAATATAGTGTGCGTACTCTCCTTTTTATAAGTTGCTGCAACTTGAAAGAAACAAAGTTGACAGATTTCCCGTTCTAGCTCTCTTCTGGCTTTGTACTCTCCTTGCCTTGGTTCTTCTGAGCAATTGTCAGTGGCAGGCTTCTAGGAGGGATGTTTATCTGAGAACTTCCTGTACCCAGAGATGGGGTAATTCTCAGCCAGGACACATTTTGGTCCCTATAATTTATCCTCATTTTGATTGATAAGTCCACATACAGAAGCAGTCTTTCTAAGCAGCTCAATATGAATGCTGTTTTGTACTGGTGGGTGGGAAATGGGCAAAAACTGACCAGCCACATACATGTTGTGTGACAAACCAAATTCATGCCATTTTACAGTACAGGTGTTCACAGCTATTATTTACCTCACAGACCAAGTTGAGGGGGGTGGTCTAACTTTCAGCCCTCAGAATCTTCAGCATCCCTAGGACTTGAAAAGTTCATGGTCACTCTACAGCTGATGAAATGGGTGGGAACAAAGGTGAAGTCAATATTTAAAAACTCAGGATTAATGAGTCCTCACGTGCTTGTTTTTTTAATGTTTTCCTTGAAAGAGAAAGGTGCACCACAAGGGAAACATTGATATGGTACAGTAAGACTTATCTTTGACAAACATTTGTTATGCTTCCTACCATGAATAAACTATTGGTAAATTTAGTTATGGCTCTGCATTCCATCCTGCTTTCTTGGTCGGTCATTTTTACTCTGCCTCTGATTGGCTGTGCAACTTCAAACTACAGAACCCAACCCACTCCTTTTTCTTTGCCTGCCCTCTGACCTGTAAACTGGGAACAAAAACAGCCTATGTGATAAAGTTTTCTGTGGCCCAAGAACCAGCTGTCTTCGGTGTCCATTACTTACCAGAGAGAAGTTACAAGGAGGCATGCATATGATTAATATTGAGAGTAGCCAATAACTAATAGAATAAACTGATCATGAGTGGATGATGTGCGCCAACCGACAGGGATACAGGAGCCTTCGGGTAACTGTGTCGGTGGTCCTATTTACTCCCATGGTGGATCAATTTGTCTAAACAACACACACTGAGCCGTGCTTGGAGGGCGGTGCTAGGCAAGGCAACCGCCATACATAGACGGTCGTCTGAAGAGGCCATGGGAGCTAGACTGGATAAGACAAACATGTTGAAAATTCCAGCATGTTACATACAGCATTATAATCCAGAGTTATCTGAGATGCTATAAAATACAGAGACGAGGCCGGGGCTGGTGCTCTGTGGTGGATTACTTGCCTAGCATGCACAAGGTTGTGCATTCCATCTGAAGCATCGCAAAATGAATGAATGCATGTATGCCGGAATGGGATTACAGGGGAAAAACCAGCCGAGTTGGTTGCAGGAGGAGGCCATAAGAAAAGACTTTCTCAGATGCTTGCCCTTGAGCTGATGAAGTCAGCATTTTTCACCCAGTAAGTCACATCCTGCCTCCACCTTTTATTGTTCGTTGGGTGAGACACTAACTTTGACTAATTAGTGGACAGAAGTTACAGAGTATCCCTTCCAGACTGGGCCCGTGGAGTTGCTTGTGTGAGACTCTCTCTTCTTGTCTTCCTGGCAACAGGAGCCATTTGTCCAGGTTTCTCATTGACTGCATGAGTTGCTGTACACAGCCTATGCATGCATGAGAAGGATTTTAAATACACTTTAAAGGCTTGGAGACATATTCTCACATATCATAGACCATGTTACTCACAAAACCTAAAATATTTATCATTTGTCCTGATAGGGAAAAGGCTTGCTAACCACTGACATAGAGTGAGGAACCAATCTATGTTGACTTAACCTACAGAGAGTTTGTGCACAATGTCACCTGGACTTAACTTGATTACTACTACACTGGGAAGGAAGGGCTTAGAGAGTTGAGGAAACCAAGGCACAAGAGCAGCTTGTGTTGAAGGCAGTGTGAGAATTTAGAATTGCTCAAGGGACTAGAGGTGGGAAGCTGTCCTGAAGAATGAGGCAGGGGCTGGTTTAGTGGGGCTTGGCGAGTCACCCGAAGGCTTTGGAGCTCACCATAAAGTACAGGGAGACCTGAAGGTAGAATTGATGAGGGGTTTGGCATCCAGTTTCTTTTCAAAAGATAACTCTGAAGTGGCGTGAGATAGGGCAGAATAAGGCCAGAGGAGGAAAACCTAGAGATGCTGGGTGGTGACGTGTATTAGAGAACAGAAAGAATCGTTGCTCTCAGCACAGACTCCCAGCTCCCTCCCTCGGAAATCCGTATGTGTAATTCTATTCCTGTGATTTGGGAGGCAGAGATGATCATATTTCAATGTATACATCTATAAAATTCCTCTGAAATAAGTTATTTAAAATATAAACATGTATGAAAGAAGCTGTTTTTAGAGACTGACTCCAATGTGGTTCTATTTGAGAAGTGGGTATTTTTTTTTCTGTGAAAACTATGTAAATTTATTTGTCCAATTTCTCTGAAATTTGAACAGGTCCATCAGGGCAGGGACCACAGAAAATGCCAAAGTTCATCCCCTTCTGTCATCTCCCTCTCTTCAAAGTCCTGAAGTGAATACATATAGGTCTTAGAAGTCATCTTCCAACCCGCTGACTAATTTGTACCGCTGATGGCTGAAGCCTCAGCAAGTCAGAGTGAACAGAGCTGACCCTCTCTGATGTACTGAGATGCTTACACCCAGGCCTCCCTTCTACTCATCTCTAATTGTGTGAGAGGCTAGTGAAACCCACAGGATTACCTTCTCTCCAGGCTGCATGGGCATAGCCTGACAGTTTAAACTAAGGTGTCACACATTTTTAACTTCTAGCAGAGCTTCTTGAAAGGCCAATCTCAGTAGAGTGCCTGGCTCCACCCCCAGAGTTTGTGATTCAGGGTGCTGCTGAAGATTTGGAGGTTTTTTTTTTTACATACTTCCCAGGAATACTGATGCTTTTAGTCCAGGAATGCACTTTGAGAATCGCCCCTGAACTCACCTGTGGAACTTCCTCCTTTAAGTACCTGATTATTCAGAGTGGTTCCCAGGTGCACCATTCAAGGCTTAAACCTTAAGCACATTCCCCATCTGCTTGAGTTGTGGGGAGGCCCAAGAGTTTAGTTCCAGGCTTTCTCTTGGTTGGAAAGACATTTGCTTCTAACCAATGTGGCAGGGGGTTAAGGTCAGAACTTGTCATTGCGGCAGCATGAAGGAAGCCGATTTGGGGGTGACCTGAAATGCGTGCAGTTTCATCACCATAGTTCCAGCTTTGAGCTTTTAAGAGATTTGCATGTGGGCAGAAACGATAGATCTAATGTTTTCTTAGTTGGTTATGTGTGCTTTCTGTGACATCGCAGGTAGTACTCTATAAAGGAGACATGTGCTTCCTCCCAAGCTGGCTCTTTGTGAGGGTGCTATCCAAACGTCTTTATTGGTTTAGAAATATATTTACTGGAGCTCAAATACTGAACACCAGCAGCTTATCTAGGGACAAAAGGAGAGGCCAAGATTTTGAAACTGCTTTGATTTAGAAACAGCAGGTAGTTTGGAGTGATAGGAAAATAGATTAACTTAAAGCGGGTGGAGATACCAAAGAAAGAGATGAATTGAGAAAGATGCTTGTATCTTCTCTGAGTGTTTGTTCAGGGCTTCTAGTTCACCATGAAAGATTTGGGATCAAGAGTTGGTGTGAGACGATATGCTTATTTAGAAATATGATCCGGAAGGTGATTTTCTTTGCACAGGATCCAGAGAGCACCCTCTAGGTACCTGAAAGTCTTTGCCACTGAGTGACTATGGAGAGGAAGTGTAGGTCAGTGGTTAAGAGGGCGGGGAATGGAGGCAGGCTTTTTGGTGGTGCAAAGCCTGACTCTGATACTTACTGGTTGTAAGAACTTAGCCCAATTATTTAAACTTTTTATATCAGCCCTCCCCCACCTGGAAGAGGGTTAGCAAACACTTCTTAAAATGATCACTTACATTCAAACAATTGCTCATAGTAGCATCCAGAACATAACAAGTTATGAATAAAAAGTTCCAATTGGTAATAATAGTGATGTTTATTGTTGTGACAATGTGAAAAGGGAGGCAGAGGGAAGTCAGACCTTGCAAAAATGTAAGGTAATATTTTTGATCCATACTGCACACTAGTCCTTTTGGTTGGTTTATGAGAATGTCAGCACTGATGTTTTTCTTAAGAATAGCAGTAATTGTCGGGCGGTGTTGGCACACGCCTTTAATCCCAGCACTCGGGAGGCAGAGACAGATGGATCTCTGTGAGTTTGGGGTCAGCCTGGTCTACAGAGAGTTTCCAGGACAGCAAGGTTACACAGAGAAGGCCTGTCTCAGGAAAAATAAAGGGGGGGGGCGTGAGAAAAAAAAGAATAGCAATAATTGTAAGTGGGGGTTTTTCCCACTAGCATCTTCAGGCTTCCCTGGTAAGTCTGGTGAATGTTCACATCCTGAATTACTTCTGTTTAGTCTGAAGCTCTGGCCAGGAGTGTTGTAGAGGACATCTTGGGATAAAGTTTGAAGGTGACACTATCTGTAGAGAGGACAAGGGTCTTGCAAAAGCTAATCCGCCATCAGAGTTCCAGAACAGGCTTCCAGTCCTTGCTCCGGGCATCCTGCTCCCGGCCTGGCATCTCACACTCAGCTAAATTTGTCAGCTGTAAGGGAGCCAAAGACCACAGGAGGTCAAAAGCTGGGCACAGCCAGGCTGTGAGAAACCCAGCCGGCGTCCACCTATCAGGTGATGGATTACATATCACCAGTCGCATGCCTTTCTGAATCAATCTAACAACAAGGACTTGTTGAGCTCCTTCTGTGGGACCAGCAGCGTGCCAGGTGACTGGAGGCAGCAACCAGATAGCCATGTGGCTGCTGCTGGGGAGCAAGTGGCTATTGTTCTGTTTGCTCTTTCTATGGGAGCCAACTCAGGCTTGTTAAGTGGTAACTGACAGTCCTTTCTTCTAAGGAAGTTTCTCTTGGATTTGCTGCCAATAGGAAGTGTATTATTTTGCAGAGCTCTATAGCATTCATTTATCGAGTGCCCACTCAATTATGAGGCATGACAGGGTTTGCCATCTGAGAAAGGAAAGACCGCTTAAGGATTCTTCGAGTCAGAAGTCTGGAACAAATAGACAGATTGATCAAAGAGTTGGGGGTGGATTTCGTTACAACGAAGGAAGCTCTTTTAGCAAGAGCTGGATCTTCCATTGAGGGTTTAAAAGATCTTTCCAATGACTTCTACAGAAAATAAATTGTGATTCGGAGCATAAAGGAATAATGCATTCAGCAGACATCATAATAATGTGGTTATTTTGCTAAATCATAAAGAGAACCTAGGTGTGGTGGCTCACCCTTATAATGCCAGCCCTTGGGAGGCAGAAGCTGGATCATGAGTTCTAGGCAAGCCTGGGCTCCATAGCATCTTCAAGGTTTGTCTCTTCTGACACTTTTCATTCTTTCAACCATATTGTCCTAACATCATCAGAATATTTCCTTGCAATCAAAACATACTCCTTTGCTATCTGTGTAAGAAGTATATATACCCTGAGGGCAGAACTTATGGTTAAAATACATGTTTGTGTAATACCAAATAAAAGTATTGGGAGATATTTAATCAGGTTCTTTTGGTGAATTCTAGAACCCTTTCAATGGGTGTCTATGAGGAGGGTAGACTATTGCTTGGTTTTCTTTGTATTTCTGCTCTTTATCCCCCTTTGCCAAGGCCTGAAAACAAACAAATGAAGAAACAAACAGACAAAAAATACATAAGTAAAGAGGCAGAGGGAAGGACAGAGCAGAGAGATTGGAATAGAGAGAATGAGGGAGAGGAAAAGAAGGAGAGACTATTCAAAGGCCTCAATAATCTAGGAGAAGCCATAGAGGATCGTCTGTCTCTTTGCGTAATGACTTTACAAAGCCGAATTTGCAAGAGGTACAGATTATTTCTACATGCAGAACAGAACTATGATAACTATGTCTTACATAGCGTGAGAAAAATGTCTTCATCTTGTGGTTGCCTTTCTTCTGTGTGGGTTCAAAGTACTCCACAAACATGACATCATTACTCCTTGGAAAGAGACTGCGGACCAACTCTTTGGAAAATAATTCCCTTTCAGGAGCTTGGGGAACTCTCAGTGCCCATTTTGGGTTCAGGCAGTGTCCCCCAAGGATTTGATCCTAGCCCTCTGTATAGGAGAACAGTCATTGTTATTCATGGTCGGCTGGATGAGTCTAAGCAAGGTCTTTTGGCAAACTCACACTTTAAGAAGAGAAGCAGAAGTGTCCTCGCTTCTTGCTTATCCCTCCCTAATGAACAGGCTTAGGACGTAGATATGCTTATCAAACGCCTTTGTTTTGAGCAAGGCAAAAATAAAGTGAGAAAAAAAGGAGATATCAACTAGTATAGCAGGACGCCCTGGAATTAAGTCTGGAGTCTCAGAGCGCTCCCCGAGGAGACAAAAAAATCCTCTCTGATGTCCTCTTGCTGTTTCTCAGTAAAGCACAGTTGCCAAAATCTTGCTAACAACTTGAAGTGAACACTACAAGCGGGAGTTACAGTCTTCAGTCATTATAACTTCTTATTTTTTTCTGTGTTGCAAGAAAATGTCCGTCACATCTTAGTCAAGTTGCTTGTATTTTTCCTCTGTTGATTCCCTTCCACCCCCAATCCCTTTTCTCTCTTCTGCTTGCCTGTCTGAAACTATCTTAGGAGCACTGACTGGGGACGGAAGTTCCTAGGATATGAAGAAAAATGGAACTGCTCCTTATGGATCTAAGAACATTTCCTCAACTCAGGAGACAGTCATTGGAGAAATTACCGGAACTGTGGCAGCAGGGGTTATTTGGAAATTGACAGTGAAAAGAGGAACTATTTCTCAGGTCAAATTCTATTCCAGCTTCCTTTGCCTCTGACCCGAGCAGCCTGGAGTTGAGTTTTACAAATAGGTCTGAGAGTCTGTCAGACAGAGTTATTATTCCATTAGTGTCTTACTTTTCTTCTACTTTTTTCTTTTATTTTTTTAAAATAAAATTCGATTTTAAATTACATCAATGCTGTATTCGATAAACAAATCACGACAGTCCACCTTTATGGGATATAATGTGATGTTTTTATATAAATGTTGCATGATTAAATCAAGCTAATCGGCCCTTTAACTCATTTGTCTATCACTTTTTACGGTAGGACATTTGAAATGTTGGCTCCAAGTTGCGAAATACAAAATATGCTATTTTGATTTATGCCCAATTGGCTGTGCAATGGAGAGCAAAATGTTTCCCTTCTATCTGTACCCCTTGACAACAATTTCCATTGTCCCTTACTTCCCCAAGGCTCTTGATAACCACCAGATTCTTTGTTTCTTAATTACCAAGGTACTTTGGGTAGGAAACAGTACCACTCAGGTAAATCTCTCTCAGCTATAAATACCTGTCCTGTATTTAGACTTGACCCGACGTATACTGAGCAGTCTGTTGGCAATGGCTTACTTGTTGTTACCTGGATTTGGGGAGGACTCTGTTTTTCTCCCCAAATACTAACAATTAAAAGAAAAAAAAAAACCTTGTGAGGCTATGGTGGAGGTATTGGATTTATTTGCACTGAATAAGAAAATAGTGTTACTGGCCATGTATTTAGAATTGTACTGTCAAATTCATCTTCTTACTTGTTCTTGCTGTACACGTTATTCTTGCTGAGAAATGGTTGTGTCTCTCCTTCCAAAGGCTTAGTAAATACTTTTGTATTGGCCCTTGTAGCCTCCTCTCACCCATCATGTTGAGTTCCTACCCCCTCTTCCCACACAGAATCTCATGGTACAATCATGTATTTTCTCATACTTACCTTCGCTCTTGATGGCCGTATCATGTGGGAAGGGTTTGTGACATTGTTGTCATTGCAGAGATGTCATCATATTTGACAAAGTTGGGATCACAAAGCATTACCCTGTTTATTTTTAACCTTTCTCTGACTGTGTTGATATTCCCATAATATTCAGGGCATACCCTTTCCCAACAAGTACTCTAAAGGTCCCTTAATGACAAGTGAGGGTAACATAGTTCAGTTTTACTTACTGTACTTTCTTTAGCCACTTAAATCCATCTAAGGACCTAGATTCAAACCCAGCATGTTAAAAGCACACATGGTACCAATTTTCCAGCACAACTGCAGCATAGTCTTGGATTCTATACAAGCCACATCTATCTTGAACAAATATTGTTTCTTGGAAAGAAATTAATGCTAACATGTCCCTGTATGCTATAATTACTGAACGGGATGCTGTGTGTGTTCACTGACGGAGACGATGTGGATCAGGCACTAATCTTAAGTTTATACTCTGACGGATGAGATTGGAGGTTCCTTTCTGTCCTATGTCTTCTTTATGGAGACAGCCCAGTAGAGGTAGCAAGCACTGACTTTCTATGTTCCAGAAGCCATCGCCATTCTTCTTGAGATCTTCATGTGTCCTCAGAGCAGTTACATCTGGACTAAGCCTGGAAAATGCTCGGTAGAGCCATCCTATCTGAGTCTGGCAGGTTCTCCAAGGATTCTGAGATGATCCGTGAGCAGAGTGCTTCGCTGCCCAGTGTCATCTGATGGAGAAGGAAGCATGACCTTCTCAGAGCAATATGAATTTCTTTTGTGTGTATGTGTATGCATGCATGCATATGTGCACATGTATATGCAGATGCACATGTGTGGACATGTATGTGGAAGCCAGAAGTTGACATTGTGTGACTTCCTTTATAACTCCCCATCTTGTTATTGTTTTAGGGGAAGAGAGGTTTACTTTGTCTTATAGTTCCAGAGGGGACTTCTGTCATGGTGAAGAAGGTATAACAGTAGGAGCTTATACATTGTTTATATTTTGAGGTCATTGTCCTCACTTGCTGCACATTTGTTTACAGATTATTTAATATTCTGACATGAAGTCTTAGTCTTTAAGTTATACAGATATTAAATATTATAAGTCAATAGTTGTTCATGTTTGTTATTTATATAGTCAGATTAATTAGGTTCTTTAGATACATAGAGATTGTATTCTGCCTAGATAGGTAATCTTTATCCACTTCAAGGATCTGTAGAACATGACATTTAAATAACTTAGGGTTCTGTTGACATGACACATGATTGCTCCTGACAGCACCCATCTATTCCCTAGAGAATGTTGAGCACTGAAGACACTCCACTTGGAGCTTGTTTTCTTCTTGGCACAATTGGCCTTTGGGCAACAAATTGCCCATGCCTCAACCATGACAAAGTACATGGTGTCCAGACTGGATAAGTAGGACACAAGGAAAAGGACTGCCAAACCTTGCCACGTCAGGGTAAGATGGTTCTGAAAAATTTCCTGCCTCTGAAAATGGTCTGTCAGTTACACTAGGCCTTAGCCAAAGTTGGTTGCTTCAACATTGCAAATGAGACTTTCAGTAATTGCTCAGGTAACTAATTGTCTCTGTCATATACTGCTCACTTTGGAAGCTACTTCCAAAGACAGGATTGTACTTCCTGTCTACTCAAGTAATATTATCTCCCTTCTCAGGCCTTTGATGGGGTTGAAGGTTAGATTGTCATAGTTACCATCCTCTTATGGTTTAGCCAAGCCTATTTCCCATGCAAGATTTAGACTCTTTGTCTATTAAAACATTTATCATGTGTTCCTTGCTTAATATTTTTATGTTGGTTGTATTTTTATACTTGATATCTGTTCCTATTGTAAATAGTTTTGTATTGGGTTTGGATTGCTCTTATTTAGACAATTATCTTTAAGAGGTGGGACCAAGTTAGGGTGTGGCTTTCTGGGACCCAGAGAAAAATAAGGCATGTGGCTGAGGTGCGCTCTCTCTGTGTGGTTCCCTCGCTGCACAGCTGAGTTTGGACTTCTTGTTCCTGTTTCGTGAGTTTTCCCTTTATAATAAATAAAAATATAATTGTTTTATCTTTTAGCTAGCCTGGTTATTTCCCGAATCAAGCTAATGTCAACACATGTCTCCACCAATTTCCTCTCAAATTAGTGATCTTTTTTGTAATTATTATTGCTATCTATCTATCTATCTATCTGTCTATCTATCTAATCTATATCTCAACTCTTTTAGTGTTACTCCTATTACTTGTGTTTGAGAGTGACTGCTTGGGATTGGATAATCTCTAAGAAGTCTTGTCCTTGGAGAAACCCAATTCTCCCTCTCTCAGCAGCCATTGATTACCTATAGCTCTTTATCTAGAGTGGCACTGGCACCTTGTGAATTGTCCCTGTCCACGTTGGCATGCTGATCGGTGTTGTCATTATTCAGATTTTATCTGGGCAATTATGTTGTTGAGATTTCATGAGGTCAGCATCCCTGTCGTGTCTAGAAGACATTATCTAGCAGCATGTATGCTGTTGTTTGGTGCTTTCATCCTTTCTACCTCCCTTTCCCAGGTTTTGCCTGAGCTGTAGGTATAGATTTCGCAGACTGGAACATTGTAGATGTGCCAGTTGTGGCTGGATGCCCCAGGTCACTTTTTATCTGCATTTTAAACAGTTGTGGGTTTTTTTGTCCCACGGAGCCGAGCAGAGAGGAGCTGGCAACCCTCAGTAGGCCTGCTTTTGGGACCGGGATCCTCGCCCAACCAGCTTCCGCGGATTCATCTGGACCCTGTCCCGGCTGCACCTGAGCTCGGCCCACCCGGGCTGAGGCCTTGGGGGAAGGGCGAGTCCCCTGCTAGGGGGCCTCCTTTGTCCCACGGA